>CAUVYK010000362.1:0-67949 GCA_963556175.1 Tipula confusa | reverse complement strand
ACTTTCGATACTGCATCCAAGTAAACATTCAATCGCAGTTTTTGTCGGAAAGTAGGCAGTCGTACGATTGTCATGTGCTATTTTTATGACTGGGAGGCATAAATTTTCGGCCAATAATTGGATAAAATGCCGACGTCGGCCCGAAAGTAATATAAATCATCATAAATTTTATTGTAAATAAATACATAACCTATAATAATTACCTGTTTTTGTCGTAATATATGAGGGATTATTTTTGGCATATATTATATAAACCGCCAGGGTCACTATATCTAATCAATTGAAAAAAGACCCAGTGGCCAACGTTTCGCCATTATTTTCGTAGTATACTGGCCAAACATCTTATTCATTGTGTCGACACCACCTTTTGTTGCATTATAAAAAAGTATTATTTCGGGTTTTTGTTTTACTCCACTAATCTTATCGTCAAAGTGCATAGTAGAGAGTAAAACTACCGCCTTATTCTTTTTAAGCACATAGGGACAAATAGATTTGTTTTAGTTGACAAAATTTCTCGTCATGATGAAGCCATAAATTCAGGAGGTAGGCATGTCTTATTTTTCTTCATGTTTCCTACCATCGACAGTTTCCAACTTTGCAACGTTTCGATAAATGATATAGTGGTAAAAAAAATTATCCATGGTAATGATTCTTCCTGTATTTTTGTATTGTCCGACTAACTCTTTCACGATTCTTTCTCTCTGATTAATGTATCTTGTATTTCCAACGTTACCAGTCTAAATCTGACCTACCACCGGATAACTGCTTTTCGAGTCACAAGCTCACCACAATTTGATTTCACCGGCTTTGATGGTATATATTGGGTGAACTTTGTTCGACCTCGGAATGGATATAATTGTTCAACAACAGTAATATTGGCGAGACATTTAGCATTTAAAATATCTCGCTAATCGGAGCGGCCTTATCAGAGCCATTTAAACCGTTCTAGTATTTTGTTGGTCAAACCGGATGAGCCGGGTTATATTATACGAAATCTTTTTGCCGACATTGTTGCCTTATAAAGAGGGTTAGCGTTGTTTCTCCATAATAAGTCTAAACGTTAGTAATTAGACCGCTGTGCTTCCCATGTATAAAACTATCCCGAAATAGGCCAAGATTTCTTTTTCGTCTACTTCCATATTAGTTTAGAGTTGCCTGGATTTCTTTCATTAAAATTTTTAAACTCTAAATCTTCCTTTCGATTTGTGTGGCGGCATATCATTGTCGTGCAGAACGTTTCAACATCGGTTACATTTTTTGTAGCGAGGTTGGGACCTTTAAAGCGATGATCGCGAAATACGTTTTGCTGGCTATAACGTTGAAGCCACGGCACATGTTTTTTGCCATCGCGTACCATCTTTCCCAATAAAATACGCACCAGACCCTTCTTCCACATTATATTCACTTGGTCGTTCTACCTCACTGTCACTTTTACTATCGCTGTGACTATCGTCATCAATATCACCACCATCACGAATTTCAACTGCTGCCGCTTCAACTTAAGCATCAGATTCTTTTTCTGGATCTGGCAATAGAATCTGCTTTGTTTCCACCATCGGCCTCCATCTGGTCTCTATTTCGTTCATTTTCGTCTATTTCGTTCATGTCCAAAACCTGGGTTAAATAAGCAGCCTGTTGTGCTTCAGAGCTTAATCTGAAAAAAATAATTATTTATATGAAATATGACGCTGATTTATTATAATTTTACAAAAAATAAAATATCAATCCCCTACTTAGATATTTCGGAGGTAGATAAATACCGAAAGTCGCTCATTCCGTTTATATTTCGGTTTTATAAATTTAAATGTTCACTAATACACAACGAATACACTACTTAGTATCATCAAAATCAACACAACACTGACGGCAAATGACAAATATATAATAGAAACAATAAACCAATTAAAGCATTAACCAGCGAGTCTGTAACAATCTGTAACGAAACCTTACGGAATTGAACGAAGCGATTTTTTACAGAAAATTTGACAGTGCGAACATCAATTTGACAGTGTAACGCAATACTCGAATTACAATAAACTTTAACCTACAAAAGTTCAAATTTATTTGTGGTGTGTGTACAAAGCGAAAATAAATTTTATTATTTTCCGGCAATATAATATTTTCTCACATTGCACTAATAATAATATATTATATTATGTATTTAAAAAGTAAATATAATAATAGATACAATATTAAAATTTAAATAATTAAATATTTACATACCAATAACCATTCTAAAACTATTAACTACACGCAACTGTTTGACATTTCTTTCAGTTTGTGCGGTAATTATCGCTCGTTACAGAATTGTTACGTGACAGTTCAAATTTAACGAAACTGAACGAAACTCTCTTAAAGAGCCGCTGGTCATTAACATAAATTTTCCTATAAGAATGCTACATCTTACGGAAATTTCTTACAGACTCGCTGGTTAATGCTTATTATCAGTTAGTTTTTCGATATTGTTTTTTTTTAAACGAAACCTCTGGCTGCAAGTAATAAAACAAAACTGGATCGCAAAATGTACCTACACATATAAAAAAAAAATGCAATTTATATAAAAAACAAAAAACTCAAATATTTTCCATACACAATACACAAAGAAAATAAATATTTACATTTGGAAAACCTGCCCACGGAAGTAAAAAAAAATTAATGCTCATGCGAAGGGCATTAAAACATGGCAGAAAAAACGGGCGCCACAAAGTAAAACGACGGAACTTGAGCTGGAAGCGCAAAGGAAAAAGCTGATTTGTTTGCATCTTTTTTTGGAGATATATTCAGACTTCTCCAAAGAAAAACTTCAGATGAACACATAATACTAGTTAACAAAATTGACAGCCAAAGCATGAAACATGTATCTTTACAAGTCAAAAGTTGAAATCAGCAATAACTTAAGTTCAAAAAAGTTCCTGGCTATGATCTAATTACAGGAAAATAGTTAAAGCGCTATCTGAAAAAGGATTACGAAAGCTACTTCAAATAACTAATGCAGCTTTCAGACTTAACTATATTCCACACCAATGGCCGATTTCTTTGCTTCCAAATATTTCTAAATTATTCGAAAAATTGCTGATTAACAGACTCAAATCAATCATAGAATAAAGAGATCTTATTCCACCAGTTCGGTTTCAGAAAAAAACATACGACTAAACAACAGGTCCACAGAATCACAGACATAATTAAAGATGCGCTGGAAAACAAAAAAAATATGTTGAAGTATTTTCTGATCGACATCTAGTGTGCTAGGTTCAATTCTGTATATCCTATATACAAGAGATTTGCCAAATACGAAACTCACATAACCCAACATTTGCTGATGACACTAAAATTTTAGCAATTGGTAACAATGTAGAAGAAGCAAAGAGAAAAGTTAATATGAACCTACAGTATTTAGCTATGGGGATGCACCAAGAAGACCAATGTGAAAATAATACAATCATTCCAAAACAAAGTGTTCCGTGATATTGTAAATGTACTATGGTACTTCAGAAATGATAATCTCCGTAGAGACTTAAAGGTGTAAAACGTCAATGAAGAAATCAAGAAGCACGCAAGGAAAAACATACTTCGTCTTATCAAAATGAAAATGTCGAGATTCGTCGTATGATAGATAAAACCAACTTAGATAGACGTCTTTTAAGAACGAGGCCTCTAGATTTAGGGCATCAAGAATAAAATAAACTAATTCGGGACTAACCGATGGGTTATATCGCCACAAACATTGAACACCAGATATTAAAGACAAATTACTAGATAAATTGTAGTTCAGTTGTAATAAAACTATAATTAAATAAAAAAAATAAAAAAATCTCTCTTCCTTGGGCAGGGGTAACTTTGAAATTAAAATAGGAACCCCTATTTTTTAATGCAAATTTGGATTCTCCGGCTAAAAATATGTACATAGGTTAGTTAATTTTCGCGGAAATCGGCTAAGCGGAAATGGTAGAATTTTTATTTTTTTAAATTTTATTAAATTTTTTTGTTTTTTTTTTTTTAATACAACATTTTTGCACTTTCTCAACAGTTTTCTCATGAAAACTGAACTTTTTGAAATATTTACAAAACAACCGATTTCCGCGGGAGGGTGTAGTAATTTTAGCACTAATGTATTTCCCCCGTGGAGTGATAAAATTTTCTTCTTGGACATTTTGTTTGTAGAGTGCTTAATTTTCGAGATATTTGAAAGTTTCTGCTTTAAAACCCTGTATATAAACAGAACAGATCAGCACTAAAGCAATATTAGCAGCACGAAATAAAAGCCGTCAATATCTAAATATTAACAAAATAAACCGGAAATATTGTTAGATGTACTTCCAAAGAAACATCGCTATGCCTTAATCAAAGAACTGTACATTGATATTAGAAAGAGACAAAAAAGTATTTACACTAACAATATTCCAAATTTATTCTCATCTTATATAGTTTTGATGTATTAAGTATTTTTTCTAGATATAGCTTTAATAATCAATAGTATGACCTTCAAATAACCTTTAAAATAACCTCAAAATATAACAAGCATAATATTATTCTCTTTATTCCTTTCAAAATCATTAAAATTTTCTAAGAAAACGTTAGTTTAAGGAGACAATTTGGATTTACAACTTTCAAATAAACATAATGTTTATTTAAATATATATATATATATTATATATATATATATATAATATATATATATATATATATATTATATATATATATATATATATATATATAAAGTCGTTTTTAAACAAAATGCTTTGAGAATTCAGCTAAATGAACTTAAGACTGTGTCCGAAACCCATGATAAATATTTGTTAATAAAATGGTTGACATTTATATATTTGAAAAATATTCCCCTACATTCCCAATTTTTTATTACGCTGTCCGAAAACTATAATAATTGCGATTGACATATTTCCCCGCCTTATATGTTTTTAAATTCACTTTTTGTGAAGTATAAACTTCGATCATTAAAATATATGGATAGAGTGCATACATACTGTAACATACAAGCAAACATACTGTTATTACGTCAAAAAATGAAACTTTCTGATTTTAAATAAAAATTAGTGCAAATTGGTAAAAAAAAAAATATTTAAATATCACTTTCAGCCGAGGGATTATGCACAGATTTTATTGGCAAAAATTATTGGTAAGCAAAATACATTTTTTTTATAGAAAACTGTGTGCAACCAAAACTGCTAGACAATATTTTAATAACAATGAAAAATCAGTCTAATGTATAAAATAATTTAGAAGTACGTTTGTAGGTGTATCGATAAAAAAATGTATATGAAAAATTAAAATTTATTTATTTATAAACTAAGAATTATATTTTTTTAAATATTAAATTTATTATTTTACAATTAATGATATAACAACAAATTTTTTGTTTACAAATAAAAACGATACAAAACGATAATTGTCAAATTCGTTTATAAACAAAATATAGAAACGACACAACTACTACATTTAAATTTAAAATGCGACACACGTTTTGCTAGCAAAAGTTATTACAATTTAACAATAATTGTTGTCACTAAAATCTGTGCAAAATCGCCCAACAGATTTAATAAGAATACGTTTTATCGAAAAAAGTGAAGGGGAATGTGTGGTCTTATATTAAAAGAAAAATCGAATCCAAGCCTAAATTCACTACAAAATTCCGTTTCATTCTTTAGGTATTCTTAATAATGCGACGACGCTGTATTATTTTGCCTAGTACGATGTTTTATTTTAATTTTTTGACACATGTGAAAATTTCAAATAGAAACATGCAAGTTTTGTCCTATATGGAGTGGTTGGGTATAGAAACTATGAAGAAAAATTATATTTGATTGTGTGCATCGTTTATTAAAATTGTCATAGCAACGAACAAGTACAAATTTTTCTTATATGGGTTTTCAATGGTACTATTACAAAACCAAGTAGTGATTTTATATGTTTTGTAAATATCCGAGTGTGCTAAGCGATGAGTTTGGCTTTTATTATAGAAAGTTTTGATAGTTATTAAAAATTGTCATAGCAACTGACCGTGATAATTTGGGTGTCTTCGGATTTATGTCAAAAAATTTGTATTCACAAATATTTACCCTGGGTTTCGGACAGACACAGTCTAAATAACCGAAGTTTTAAAAGGTTTTAGTAAAATGGTATCGAGTATACTGCTTATTTATTATATATTTATTTTATAGCCAATTGTTCGTGTAAGTATCGAAATTATAAATTTTAATGAAACATAACCTAAAATTTCAAAAAAACATTTTAAATATCCTGGCTAATTATATATATATATATATATATATATATATATATATATATATATTATATATATATATATATATATATATATATATATATATATATATTATACACATATATATATATATATATATATATATATATTATATATATATATATATATATATATATATATATATATATATATATATATATATAATATATATATATATATATATATATATATATATATATGTATGTATGTATGTATATATGTATATATATATATATATATATATATATATATATATATATATATATATATATATATAATATATATATATATATATATATATATATATATATATATATATAATATATATATATATATATATATATATATATATATATATATATATATATATATAATTATAACAAACTTTATACTAACAGAAATAATTTGGGCATTAGTCATCGTTAACTGGATTCAACTTAATTTCACCAATTGATAGACCAATTGAAAAACTGATTTTTAGAATTCAAGTTTTAAAGATTGCATGCTATACATCCCCAGATTTATTAACATACCCTTTAGAATGGGACTATGTGCTCCTGTGTAAGTAAGTTTCATCAACATCTTTCCAAAAGTAATAAAAATCAATACGAAATACCGCTAGAATAAGGGTTTTCTATGATCATTTTTATCAATATTTAGTTTTAACATATTTGGAGGCAACCAAGTAGTTCCTAATATTTTTATTACTTTTGTAAATTCAATAACTAAACCTAAATATTATGAAGTGGCTTTTAACAAATCCTTAACTTCAATACTATAAGTTTACTTCCGCACAGTTAAAATTGTTTGGAAACAAAGAAAATTGCACAAGAATATACCGTTATAACCAAAATATTTTGATACTGAATCTATCAAATGCTTTAATATTTTTTACTCCCTACCGTATTTTCACAGAAAAAATTTCGCAGATAAATTATGGCAGGCAGAATGATCGCATAACAAAAATGTCAATTGCTCTTTCATCAATTGTTAATAAAATCGCTGTAATTAAAGACACAGAAAATAATTCCACAGACAAAAATATCGCAAAACACATATATCGCAAACAAAAATATTGCAAACCATAAATATCGCAGGAAAAATATCGTTTTAAATTTACAAATAAAAATATTGCATATGTCATTAAAAATACGCATTTATGATGACATATGCAATATTTTAATTTGTAAATTTATTTCCTACCTGTATTTTGATTTTTGTCTTTGGTTCTGTATCAATTCCTTTCAAAAACAATTCATTTCTACTGTAATTTCGAATGATAATCCCTTTTTTTTGCTATATTTAGGTAATATACAGTAATCCTTCGCAAAGCGCGGTTGGTTTTTTTTACATTTTCCATTAATACCTAAATAAAAAGAAATATGTATGTGCGTTTGTTTTTCTTTTACTTCTTAAAAAAATAACCGCGCAATATGAAATAAAAACGCGCAGCTTTTAACCGCGAAATATTTATTTGCAATATTTGTAATTTGTGATAATTTTTTGTTTGCGATCATAGTAGCATGCGGAAAAAATATGACTAAATATTGTTTCGAAAATTTTTGTGTACGCGAAATATTGATGCTACATTGTTTTTGTTTGTGATATTATTGTATTGCGACAAAAGTACTGTGATATATTTGTTGCGTTATTTTTTTGCGATAATGAGGTACGTTGCCATATTTTTATATATGGACTAAAATTTTTATTCATAAATTTCCCGTTGAATTTTACTCTAAAGGAGGATTTACTCAGTTTTTGTAAAAAAATAACGGCTTACGAATAGCACAAGATTTTGGTAAGTTGTATAATGACATACTGCTTTGTGATATGTTGACAATAATATGGACTATAGTATAATATAATATTAACATTTTTGTTTATTTTTTATTTAATTTTATTTATTACGACTAAGTTATTACAACTCATTCTCTGTTAGTTGGGCTATAACGCAGTAGTTATTCCCAGTGGGATCAGCCCTTCTGGTTACATCAGCAACTTCCAGTCCTAAGGAATTCAATCAGGCAACTTCTCTTTAGCCGTCTTGTATCTGCACTGTCGACGTTAACAATACGTTGAATATCCATGTTTTCACAAAGTTGTAGATGCTGCCAAAAAATAATTTTTTTGGCATCTTTAGATCCTATGTAGATTACCGTTTCTAATAAACCAAGGTGTATTGACAATGCATCGCAGTACTTTGTTCTGGAACGTTTTGTATAATCTTAACGTTCGTTTTATTTGTACATTCCCACAACTGGATGCCATAGGTCCACACAGGCTTAAGTATTTGCCTATATAAAAGCAGCTTATTGTACATGGTAAGCTCACTATATCTTCCAATGAGCCAATACATTTTTTTGAACTTTATAACCAGTTTTTGTCTTTCTTTGTTGACATGCCCTTTCCATTTTAACTTAGCGTCATGAGTCACACCCCGATATTTTGACATGTTCGCATGTGGTATTTCCCGCCTATTTCCTTGACTCTGTGTATCTGCTCTATGGGGGAGTGGTTATCTCTGTTACTAAATGTGTGAGGTAGTAACAGGTGTCTTTCTTCAATCAGACGTATCATCCTTTTGAAAAGTAATTTTTCGAAGAGTTTGGGGAATGATGGTAATGTATAGAGCAACTTCTTAAGATATTTTTCTGGCAACTTTTTAATAACTTTTCCTGTAATAAGATCGTAGCCAGGAGCTTCTTTTACATTTAGGTTATGTTTGATTTGTCTAGTCAAAGGTTTAAACGATTCTACCAGATGTTCAGCAAAAAGATCAGCTTTATCTTTGGTGCTTTTCACCCAAGAACCGTTGTCTTTTTTGATTGGTGGCATCTTCTCTTTTGGTATTTTCAGTCCTTTTGTAGCTTTCCAAAAAGAGTAATTACTTTCTTTGTGGAGTCTATTCCGAGCAAAATCCTCTTATGATAAGGGTTCGAAAAGTTATAGTTTTTCCTTAATGTTTGAATTTGATATATCACCAAGAAAGAGTTAGACACAAGAGTTAGAAAAACCGGATTTTTTAAGTTTTCATTAATAGATTTTATCAACGACTGGTAAAATAAAAACAATTTTGACTGTGTCCGAAACCCATGGTAAATATTTGTGAATACACATTTTTGATAAAAACAAAGACACCCAAATTATTACGATCAGTTCCTGATAATTTTTGACAAATACCATAACTTTCAATACTAAAAACCAAACTCGTCGCGTAGCACACTCCGATTTACTAGAAAATATAAAATTCACTACTTGGTTTTGTAATCGTACCATTTAAAAATCATAAAAGAAAAATTTAAACTATTTCGTTGCTATGGCAATTTCAATAAATAAATAATTTTTATACCCAAAACCCTTTGTGGTAAAACCGGGGGGTCGATCGATGATCGTTGAAGAGATCGGACGTGTTTTTTCCGATCTCCTCAATTTTAAAATTAGTTTTTTTTATTTATATTTCTTTTGTTTTTGTTGTGTTGTTTTTTGTGTTTTTTTTTGTGTTTTGGTTTGAGTAGCTTTGTGCGTGTGTGGTTTTGAAATGCTAAAGTGGAACTTGTACTCTGTCGTTTTCCCAGAGATCAGGTATCAGTGCAACATTTTTAATGTGCATTTTTATTTTTATTTCTGAGTAAATTGGTGTAGGTACATAAGTACCGTTGGTGATTTTTTTTTTTTTTTATTAAATAAATATTTATAATAGAAATTTCTCTGAAAAAACGGAAAACGATAGAGAACGAAGGAAAAAAAAAAGAAATTTAAAATATCTATATACATATCTCCCGTTTTAGTTTTACTAAATAAATTGTATTAGTATATGATAATATTATTTGTATTGTTGAAAATTGTACATACATCCAAAAACGTCTCAATATAGAAAGACCAACTCATTTTTTCGTACACTAATACTACTACATATCCGCCTTAATAAAGTAGTATTGGTAGCAGAACAAATAACAAAGCAAAAATAACATAAAAAAACTAACTATATTAGTGTTAGTAAAAATATTTTTTTGTTTTTGTTTTACGCTATATCCGTACACAACCAATACTACATCAAAGAGGCGCTTTGTCCCTTTAAATTTTTGAATAGTTGGTCTTTCTATAGAGACGTTTTTGATACATCTCATCAGAAGAGAAAATTTTATTTAATTCTCTGACCTTCTTGCATGTAATTTATATTTCGTTATTATATTTGTTGAGGTTTTTGTTTTTGTTATTTTGATTTTATTTTGTTGATGCGCTTCATTTAACGGGTGATTACCAAGTTGCGTCGTCGATGCATTGATAAAATTGCAAAATAAAATATTTAATAATATTTTATTAATTTTTTTTTAATTTGCAGAAACACGTTAATTTTATTGTTAAAAAAAAAAAATAAAAAAAAAAAAACAAAAAAAAAATGATATATGGTAACACAAATACAGTCGTGGTTGGGATTATTACAGTCGTGGTTGGGAAGTTGTCATTAGGAATATGAGCTTGATGGAACAACTACAGGGACAAATTTTTTTGTATAGTCATGGTTAGTTGCTGATTTTTCATTTGGTGAGACGGAGGATTGGGAGTCTTTGTAGTTCGTGATTCTATGTACCTCATGATAAAGTTGCCTAAAAATTAGAGAACTAATCCAAATTTATTCACTTTTCCCCGTAAACTCAGTAGGAGGTACTGCCACCGTTGTTATTAACAACTTCAAGGTAATACTGCATGGATTGGATCAGGTTTTCTACAATTTGGATTAGTTTTATTTCGTTAAACATTTGCATTGTGCGTTTTTCTTAATAGTTGTTGTTATTTTTGTTTAATGTAATGCCATAGATTCTCTATAGGATTAAGTTCAGCGATTTGTGGTGGTCTAAAGTTTTTTGGTCCACATCTTTAGGAAATTTAGTTATAAATTTACTTTTGTGGATTGGAGTTCTTATCATTTTACATCCGAAAACTACTGCATATTCATTAAGGGCCTCCAAATATGTTCTTGAAGTAACTTTTTCGTCCAGCATTGTGAGATCTCCTATGCCATTATAGCTAAAACACTCTCAAGCCGTTACTTTGCCTCTTCTACTGTGCCGAATTAGCATTGTTATATTACAAAACTTTCTTTATTGAGGTGTCGAATAAAAATAATATTTTCCGTTGCTTCCTTCTATAGAGATGCACGATTTCTAAGTCACAAAATATAAAAATTGGAATATAGGTGACAGGGTAGTCAATAAGATTGAATGATTTTGTTGCGTAACATCTTTGCAATATTGTTGAAGTTGTTGTTAGTTTTTATGCAATGCCATAGATTCTCTACAGGATAAAGATCGGATATTTATGGTGACCAGTATATAGTTACTTGACCCAAATATTCAATAAATTTAGTTATAAATTTACTTTTGTAGATTGGAGGATTATTTTGCTGTAATAAGTGTGTTCTTATCAATTTACGATTTAATGTTAGTACATTGAATGTGTTGTTCCGGCCAATGGTTTATGGACAGTATATTTTGGTTACGAATCATAATCAAGGTTTTGTTTTGTAATTCTATCGATGTTTCGGGCTAGCTGCCCATCATCAGGATTTTTTGCTGGTTTTAGGGAGGAGGGAGAGTAGGGGTTGTACAGACTAGAATGGAAGACTTAGCTTGATGTATGGAACATTGGATGGATAAAACTTACATGGGGGGTTGTATGTGAGTGTGGATGGCACAAGGTGTGGTTATGCAGACGACGTATTGGGAAAAAGTTGATTTGTTTTATACATCACAGGGGTGGATAAGGGTAGTTGGCATCGATTGCATTGAGTTGTCTGCATATGAATGGAAAGATTGTTTACTTCGGGAAAACAAGTTAAGAATTCGCGCCGTAATTTTGAGTGTGTAGCGGGATGAAGGATTGATGCAGGATCATATGAGCGTAGATGTGTGGTATACACCGGCATTGCTAGTGGGTGGATCATGGAAGATGGATGACAGTATCTTGTTCTCATAAATACTCCGGTGCGGGCCATAGTGACGTTATCATATGTTTTGTGACCTATATAGTATTGTTTCAGTTATCTAAAATATTGTACATGTGTGGTTTAGGCGGGAACACGTGGGCAGTGCTGTTGTGCTGGGAGGGTTCTGACTATTATTGATAAGCTATTAGTGGTATATATCAATAACGGTCGGAACTTTTTTAGTGCAGCTGCATTGTTCATGTGTTTTCGTTTGTATAGGATATGTGCAGTGTTTTGGATGATTGAGGTATAGTGTTGTATGGGTCATGAAGTGTATGATCGCGTCATTGTGGTTTTGCATTGGTGTGTTTGTGTGTGTGTGGGTGTGTGTGTGTGTGTGTAAGTACGGGGCATTGTTGTTTATTTTTTGTTATCCATTTGTTGGCAGTGTTGGTGTGCAGTATCTATTTGTGTTCGTGTGATTTTGTATGGGTTTTTTGTTTCATTGTATACTTGGGATTGTAGCGTGGGTTTTCGGCTTGTTTTTTGGGAGAGTGGTCTTTTATTCATGTGCGGACGTCTCGGTACAACTGATGTTAATTATATTTGTTTTCTGCGTAACTATATTTTGTGTTATTTGTATTTATATACAGTTTTTATGTGGGTTTTGTTTGTTTCGTGTTTTATATGTTAAGGTTGGGCTTTTTATCTTGGTCTGTATAATTTTTGTTTTTTATTTTCTTTCTGATAATTAGGGGGTCTTGAGGATGGGCAGTTGGCTCGAGGTATCGATATAGTAGTAGGACAGGATTTTGATTGTGATTGGTGGCTGAATTTTGTGGTTTATAAATTGTTGGCTGGAGTATCATGTTTGATGAATTGATATTAAATTACAAATAGCTACCAGCCGTTACATGAAAAAAATTTATTAACTTATCAATTTACACCCGGAAACCATTGCATATTCATTAAGGGCCACCAAATATGTGCTTGAAGTAACTTTTCCAGCAGCACTGTGAGATCTTCTATGCCATTATAGCTAAAACACCCCAAACCATTATTTCGCCTCCTCCGCTGTGCCGAGTTGGAATTGTTATGTTACGAAAGTCTCTTTATTGAGGTGTCGAATAACAAATATTTATTTCTGTAGCTTCCATCTAAAGAAAAGAATGATTCGTTGTTTCATAATATTATCCGCCAGAACTCAGCAGGTTTCGCTAAATAGGTACGAGTAAAGTTTAACCGGTTTTTTTTATTCTTTTTTTTTTTTTTTTTTTTTTTTTTTTTTTATTATTATTATTCTTCTGGCTTTTTTTTACAATCGCTTCACAAAGTCGTCTATGTACAGTTTTGACTCTAATTTTTATTTCTCTTACTGCTTATCTCACTTAGAACAGATTTTCCTGTACTCAGAGGGTCTCTTTGCACAAGCGTAGCCTTTTTTAGGAATTTTATTTCTTTTACGCCCCCTTCCTTTAGGCATTTTAGTATTTTAAATTTCTAAATTTGGCTCGTCACCAAATTTTTGAGGCAGTTTATACTTTACCTGTATTATTATAACTATATTATTATATTATTTTCTTATTATATTATAAGGTATATTTATATTTAAGATGTATATCTTAAGATGTATAAGATGTATAAATTAGACTTTCAGTGATTATATGACGTATTGGTCGTAAAGCGGTTAATCCAATTGATTTGTAATATTTAATCAAATTTATAAAATCTAATTTACATTATTTTATAATTTTTATAATTTCATATTTTTATAAATGTAAAAAAATTAATTAATTGTAAATTTCAGGCAAAAACTAACCCAATTTATTACAGCCTGCGGCTTGCAGAAATAATATATTATATTATGAATTAATTAATAATTAGTTTCAGAGTAATTATTAATTTTCGAGCAAAAACTAACAACTTATTACAGCATATTAGGAATTATATTATTATATAATTATGTTATTATATTAAGAATTAATGAATTTGTAATTTCAGATTAAAAATTAATTCAATTTATTACAGTCTACGGTTAAGACCAATTAGTTAATTAATAGATTCTGTTTTCAGGGTACCATTGCAGATTACAGAAGATTGGCGGCATACTGGAGTTGCTGATAAGAGATGGCAGAATGCAGAGCAGTACAACAAAAATGTGATTGTCTTACACTAACAGTAGTTTGAATATTGGCTACCGGGAAATCGGACCAATTATGTCATAACTAACATACTTTTCCTTTCCCTAACCCACAAAAATTTACTAACTATTGGCCGCCAAGGTGTCTGTAACCGGGTCGATCTCAATAATTGAACTAGTATCCTTCCATATCCTTCCAAGTAAATGTAAAAACGGGTGTACTGTGGGCCCGGCGCTTTCCGGGATATCCTGCTTAATGCTTGGCAGTACATTCAAAATCAATCAATCAATCAATCAAACCCTTTGTGGTAAAACCCTGTCATCCAATACGTAGGCTGTACAAATTCTAGACTTGCTAAGAAATTAGTGAGTATATATATATATATATATATATATATATATATATATATATATATATATATATATATATATATATATATATACACATATATATATATATATATATATATATATATATATATATATATATATATATATATATATATATATATATATATATATATATATATATATATATATATATACACTCATATTGTTACACAAGAAGAGAGAAACCGTATCGTAGAGAGCATAGCCAAAACAGCATAATGTCAACATAATGTCATCCCGACATTAAATTTTCTTGATTAAAATAATATTTTAATTAGATTTAATTACAAATGAATAAACATAATTAAAATTTGGATAAAAATAAAATATAATTTATGTATGAATTAAATATTATAATTCAAATTAGAAAACAAACTTTTTGTATAACTATGTGATATGAAATATGAATGACCAATTTGGAATGACAGATTGACAATATGTCAGTTTTTTTTTAAATAGATAGAGAATAATATGCTCACAGATTTAAAGAAGTGTATGTTACTTTTTGAAAAATTTGAGAAAAATTATACTCAAATTTTTAAAGACATATTATAGTGTGCGTTCTTTATTTATAAATATCTGTGATGGTGATAGTAAGCAACGATTTTTTTTTTCATTTTTTTCATATGGTTTTGAATGTTACTAACACCACAGCAGATCGAGAATTTTATTAATTTTTTTTATACACGCCGATCGTGTGCCACGCGATGAGTTTGGCTTTTAATACAGAGGGTTTTGATACCTCACAAAAACTAACTTAAACTCAAATAAGGCGGGGAAATATTTCAGCGCAATTTTTCGGACAGCGCAATAAAAAAATGGGAATGTAGGGGAATATTGTTCAAATAAATGTCAAAATGTTTGTTCACAAATATTTATCATGGGTTTCAGACACAGTCTTAGTGAATAAATCTTTATTCATTGAATGTTGACGAGTGGAGATTAGATTATATGCTGAATGGCATCTAGTTCACCGACACTTTGGGAGAGATGTATTTAAAAGATTAGCAGAGAAACTTCAAACTACCAACAAAGCACCACAAACCAAAGTACCACAAAATTGTGGTAAATTTTCATTGATGCATGATAATCAGAATGATATGCCACATATTAGTGCTGCATGTGATTGTAGATCAATAATTCAATTTTCTCATTAGGCTAAGCATCAAATTGACGAAAATCCAAATTTCTTTCATCATGTCCCATGGACAGGCAACACTTTAGAGTGATGGATTGTAAATACGCATAACTTACATTATTCGAGTGACTTCAATCCACATTAGATGCATTTCGTTGGCCGTCAACATCGTTGGAATATAAATGCATGGGATGAAATAATATTCCAGCACAATTACCTGATTTAAACTGTATGGAATTTTATTTAAGAGGACAATTAAAAGATTTATCATATTTGATCATATTTTAGAAGCTAAATTAGAAATAGTTCATCCAAATTTGCAGGATAAATTGAAATATGTTTGGAATTAAATATTGAACTTTTGAACATTCATTACATTAATAAACATTTTTATGGAGTAAAAATTTTTTCTTTTGTAAATATGAATTTTTGGTCAAAAATTATCTCTAGAATGAAACAGTTTACAAACATTTTGTGTGATCAAAATTATTTACAATAAATTAGCAAATACCTTAGTAAAAATACTCTCAGAAGTATAAGGTCTATAATTTTGAAAAAAAAGATAACTTTAGTTATGTCTGAATCTATTGAGTTACAAAGTCATTTAGGATAATCAGTATACTTCATTATTGACCTTTAACAAATTTAGTGGTGGTAATTTTCTCGTTTGTAGCTCTATTCTCTGAATATAAGCCTCTCATTTTATAATAAACTCACCATGTATGTTCATACAAATATATATATATATATATATATATATATATATATATATATATATATATATATATATATATATATATATATATATATATATATATTATATATATATATATATATATATATATATATATATATATATATATATATATATATATATATATATATATATATATATATAAACTAAAAACGAAATTGATTCATTAAACATAAGAATGCTGTGCTTTATCAAAAAAAATATAAATTAATTAATTGTATAAAATAAAATTTCTAAATAAGCGAATCTCGGAACAAACAAAATTAAAAATAAAATGTATAATATATATTATATATATATATATATATATATATATATATATATATATATATATATATATATATATATATATATATATATATATATATATATATATATATATATATATATATATATATATATATATATATATATATATATATATATATATATATACATATTTATATATATATATATATATATATATATATATATATATATATATATATATATATATATATATATTATTTAAGAACTTCCGGTTCACTAAATCAAATAAACTAAATAAATAATCAAAAAGAAAAAAAAAGTTGAAATTGTATAAATAAATTGTAATAAATTATAAACAAACACAACAAATAAACAAGTTAAAATAAAAATTAAAACAAAAAAAAAACAGTCGTATATAGTTTCATTAGGTAAGTACATTTAGTGTCAACAATGTTACTGCACAATATACAAACCCCCTTTGGAAGCTTTATATTATTATATTCTCTCGCTCACATCACATTTCACATCATTTATTCAAAATAAAGCTTTTTAAACGCATACAAATTCTATTCATATAAATGAAGTTTACAAAGTAAATAAATTTGAAAAAAAAAAACATTCGTTTGGAAAATTCAGAAAATTATAGAACCAAAAAAAAAAATAACAAAAATTTTATGCTGAAAAGCTTTTTACGATTGGCTTTTGTTTCTTCAAAGTATACATAAAAACGTTCTATATTATTTATACAGTATGAGCTGTAGAATAGTTTACAGATGTGGAGTTTTGTTGATACAGGTATATTTATATTTTTTTATATAGGTTGTGACCCCTTAAACTAAGCGCAATTTAACATTTAGCGTTCCAGTGAAATAGTTTTTAACATTGGATAATATGGTAAGAAATATTTTGAAAAAATACAAAAAAAAAATGTAAAATGATATCTTCACGAAATACAACCATAGAATCAGTTGGAAGAGGTAATGTAATTCATTTTGAGAATATGTATGTTTCTCGTTATTATTAGCTAAATCCAACTAGTGGAACCCAAATTTAATCACTAATTAAAATTGTTAACGGTACGGATTAGCTAGTGATCTATATCTAAGGTAGTTGAAGCATCATTTTATTTTACACAAGAAAAGACTACTATACATAGACAATAAAAAACAACATGATGAAAGGTAGGTCTCCAAAGCCTCTGGTGCAACATCCAGCATTTCCTGTTAAGTCAAAATTGGAAGCTTGGGTAATTTAGAAAACCAATGTTAAACAACCATGATAATAATAAAATCAACATAAGAACAATTAAGACTGGAACCAAAAATATTTCCGAGTGATGATCTGTAGATGATATATAAATAACACAAAAAGGGTCAACACGACATCATGAAGCTAAACAGAACTGCATGGTTTTACTAATTCGTTAGAACATGCTTATGTGTATCGCAGAACAGTGAATAATGTCGATGAATTAGAACGCTAGCTGTTAATGTCGAAAATACGAGTTGCATCAGTTAAAAGTAAGCTAACAATTCCTAACTTCGAACTAAATGTAGCACTGTTTTTTATAAAATTGATAAAAAACGTAAAAAATACCATGGAGCTTGGCGATATTAATACACACGCATAATGGTCTGATTCAACCATTTTACACTTTACTGAATTAAAGCGATTTTAAAGCGGCTTGGTACTCCTTTAGAAGTACCAAGTCGCTTTTAAATCTCATACGACCATATCGTATTAGGACGATAACACACTTCATTTTTTTTTCAAACGCAAAGTGAATTACCGTGGCCACAATGTATCCAGACAGATTGCGAACTTATTCACAAATGTTAGCGGAAGTATAAGAATGGCTGACTCCAAGAACCATACACGAAGTGAAGAATTTTCCATAACTGTGTTCGTACAACGATGATTTGTTACTAGCTTCACTGATGTTGGCCAAATTTTACATAATCTTGAAACCGGCTGCCTAACTATTGCCGAAAGGCAATCCTGGTTTCATAGAATTATCTATACTCACTGGTATACCAGAGTGCGGCTTCGATTCCTGCAGCTCGAGTCGGTAGAGGAGTTGGTCATGTGATTATTGGTTTGTGAGTATAAACCTAGTTTACCGCACAGAGATTAGAATGGGGAAGGTGATGGCATTGCTCATCAATAGTTGAGTGGAAAAGGTTATGGGGATTTCGGACCTAACGCTTGTGATACATCTTTTATCTCTAGGATGAATATCTCATAGTTGCCTTACATTGGTTAACTTAGCAAGACATTCTAAGTCCCCTAAGCCCTAACATTTGTTAGTAATGATATATCAGCTAAATGTGCCGGCAGAAAGAGAGCCCAGGGCAGAACCCTATTATGACTCTCGCTTCAACAAAAATTGAAGCAACCGACCTCACTTAGCCAATATTAGTTTGCCCTTTTTGTTAGTCACCAACGATATACTCACCTCTTTTTATCTTAGCACCTCGTGTTGAAAAAAATAAAATAACTAAATGAATTTTATCTAATTTTTAATTTTTTTATCTTTAAATTGACTTTAAAAAAAAAACTGGCTTTTCTAAATGTGTATGACCCACCAAGTATTAGGTCAGGCTATGCCGCGGTCGTACACACAAAGATTCACCAAAAACACTTCACTGAAAAACTCCAAAACTTAACTAACTTCCCAAAAGAATTGGCACGGTATTTATACAAAAATTAATCAATTGTTTGAGTGGGGAAAATCACATTTTTAGAACAATTGAAATTCTCTCAACCAACAAATTTAGTTTTCGTAGTATCAGCAAAATGTTAAATCCCGTCCAATTATGTATTACTGTAACCACGCGTGCAACGTTTTAAATTTCATACACATGCCTTATGTATAGCAACTGCACTTGCTCGTATGCACCGACGAAAAATGAGCGTATAGTACAATGATTGTAGAAAAAAAAATGTTTATTCATAAAAATATAAGAATTTTTGTTATTCATATAATTTTATGTACAAAGTCAAGGTTGCAGCGGAGCATATATAAAAAAAAATTTAACATCAAGATGACTAATGTATTAATGGGTTATGGTGAAGATGATATCTTCTAGGTCATGTTTGGCATTACTTTATTATAAAAAAAAATCAACATATGGAAATGGGTTGATAACGAAATGTAATAGGATTTCGTTACAATCTTACTGAGAAGCATAAAAACAACTGGGCAAAAGAACATCAGGAATCATTCAAACAGCTAAATCAGAAATTGTGCCATTCACCAATTCTGCCAAATTGAAAGTCGGGCGAGCTCTTCGTTTTGAACACAGATGCGGTGCTCAGATGGCTGATGCAATTAAATAAACCAGAAGGACAAGTGGCTTGGGTCGTGCAACAACAGACATACTATTTCAAAACAGAGGATCGGAGAGGAATCTTGCACAACTACGCAGATTGGATATCCAGATGACTTTGTCCTCTCGAATGTAGACAGCGTAGAAGAATTAAAGTCAACGTTGAGAAACGATGACATCAGTTTAAGGAAAATGATCAGTTAAAGGAAGATCAAAGGCATCATGTGTTAATTGCTTTAATAGTACAATGGAGGGAGCAAGAGAGATATCACACTGGCATGAGATCATGGTGGAAAATATGATGGTGAAACACTTTTGTACTCAGTGGCAATCATTAAGTCTAAAGGTTGGGTTGCTCATATGACTCTGAAAATTAGCCCGAAACTAGCCGAAACATCATGAAGTAGACTATATTACTAGCAAACCGAATATTGGAAGTTCTGCAAGAAATACTCAATGGTAGATCTAGAATACAGTTGGTGTCAACAAAACTTTGGAAAAGGTCCGTAGTGGGTTTTAAATTATTGGTTTAATTCATCGAAGGATGAATTCTTCGACAGTGGAACTTTTTTTGTTAAAGCATATAGGGTGATAAAAAGAAGCTACCATGCGGCCTTAATAACACTACCAACCGATATAGCCACCATAATAGACAATGATGGAACCTACTTGCATTTCATACTTCTACATACCCCACTTTTGGTGGCATATAGGAAACAGGCATTAAAACAAAAAATTTTTCCTCAAGAAGGTGACATGAAAATTAACTCTCACATTTTAAAAACTTTATATCACCACTTCTCGGTTACTAACTCTAATTCTCAATGACCTGCAGATCTCACAGAACTCATACTGGGGCATTTTCTAAATGGTGACTCTCTCATGGCATTATCCGATGTAAATATAACAGTTCTAGGATTAAAAACAAGATGGAATGTTGTCGAAAAAATTATACAAGATTTCTGGAAACTTTGGTCATCAGAATTTATTCACCAGCGACAGCAACATAATAAGAGGAAAACCATCAAAGACCACTTCATTTAGACCGTCAACCTAATAAGATAAAGAATTGAAGTTTATTCGAGAAAATAAACGGATTGTTCCACTGGAGAGTCACCTTACAAACCACAATATAAAAGTATTGCTAATAGGCAAAGTATCAAAAAGAGATAATATATATTTTAATAAATTTTTAAACTACTCTAACGGTGTACAACGTGAATCACTAGCAAACTTGTTGTTCAACAAATTAGCCAAGAAGCAGACTGTCACAACTAAAACAATTTGGAACTACAGTTAAAAGTACTAAATTAAATATTTCTTCATAAGTTCAAATTTGGCTGATTAAAACATAAAAAAGAAAATGCTTTTCTAACTTTTCTACACCATACATGTAAAACAATTTATCTTTGCCTTCAAAATAACACTCAGTTTCAGCTATGACATCATCATTAGACTCAAACTTCTTTCACTGAAGTTTCACTGAAGCACTAGAGTTTTTTCAGGTTTGTAAAGAGACAGTAATAATTGGAGGACAGATCTAAAGAATACGATGGATGGCAAAACATTTCAAATTCAATTTTTGCAGTTAGGCTACAGTTTTTAATGACTTGGGACACAGTGCATTGTCTTGGTGAAAGGTCACTGTTCCTTCTTCATTTATTCTTCGGTTAATAAATTTGGATTAGAAGTGTTTACGTGTGACAACATCATCAGCAATTTCTACAAAGCTTCGGACAATCA
This sequence comes from Tipula confusa, assembly GCA_963556175.1. NCBI lineage: Eukaryota > Metazoa > Arthropoda > Insecta > Diptera > Tipulidae > Tipula > Tipula confusa. Next base: position 46,003 of record CAUVYK010000362.1, on the reverse strand, counting down.
AGAAGTGGAACGATGCTAAAAGAAATAAAAACAACATATAACTTCAAATATTTGTGCCAAATCTAAAATGGCCAAATCTACTTAAGAAAATCGGCCGATTTGGATGCTAATCGCATACATTCATTTAATGATATTTTTTGTCTGCAACGTCTTCATCAGCCAATTGGAAGCAACTCCAGTAACGGCCAATGCAAATAGGATTCTAAAACAATATAATTTACTAAGTATAAACATTTTTTTACTTTCTCAAAAGCTCAATATTTGTTTACAATTTTAAATTTATTTTGCACTGTGTTGACTTCGTCAATGCATATCGCGTTTGTTTACATAGATTTGACATTTTCAATTTTCGTTTTTTATTTCACTCATAAACCGGTAGTAATGTTGTGTTTTAGGACTATGCTCGTTTTTTATTTTTTGTTTAATCGATTACGTTTTTATAATCAAGTTTACCGGTTTAACTCACTTCTTAAGTTGTTTTTGTTTTTATAGCAGTATTACTTTTTGTTCACTCTCCGATTATCAGTGTTTGTTCATTTTAATATGTTTTACTAATATTTTTTATGAGTGATAGAATGGACAGTAATTTCAGTATATTGCATCAAAACATTCGAAATTTAAGAGCAAATTTTGATATGCTTAGCCTATTTGTAGCGAGTCTCGAAACTATTCCTGACCTAATTTTTGTATCAGAAATTTGGATTTACTCATATGAATGTGCGGAGTTTAATTTACCGGGTTATAATTTTATTGCATGTTGCAACGATAATTACCGTTCTGGTGGTGTATGTATCGTTTCTGCAACGGTACAATTGATAATTTTTGTAATGAGTTGAAGATATTTTTAGACACGATTAAAAAACCGGACATCGTTATTTTAGGAGATCTTATCATCAACATTTTGGACATTATTGAATCATTCAACTATCAGACAATGCTTGCTTCATACGGGTTTTCTAGTCTTTTGAATGAGCCTACAAGAATGAAAACCTGTCTCGATCACGTTTTTGTCAAAAGTGATCACATTAAAGATATCCCTGTCAGCAATCTCCCCATTCACTTTTCCGATCAATTTAATTGAAATCAATATTACTACATCTTCGATTAGATTGGCCGTTATGTATAACAGGCCAGCTTTATCGCATATAAATAATGACAAGCTAAGTAATCTTCTGCAACTTGAGAATTGGGAATCTGTCTACAGTCAAACTAATTGTAATATTGCTTTCGACCATTTTATAGTTATAATCAGGAATTACATTGAGTTATCAAGATCTAAATCTAGAAGTACGAAGTTGTATAAATTGAAACCATGGATGAACTTCAAAGTCCTACGAAAAATGAACAAATTAAAAAAGTATTCCAAAAAATTAAGACGTTATCCTAACAATACTTAATTAGAAAAATATTTTAATCGCCTTTCCAAGCAGGTAAAATCGGATGTCAATTCTACCAAAACCCTATTCTATAGAAGTAAATTTGATTCTGTAAAGAAAAATACTAAAGCTACATGGAAATTAATCGAGGACTTGTTAGGGCGAAACTCAAAAAATAAACTCGTAAATCAAATTTATAAGTTTCAGACTGGGAATATCCTTACGTCTTCCCAATCGATTTCCAATGAATTTAACAATTTTTTTATACATGTATCTGAAACTCTAACTTCCAACTTCCGTAACATAACTACCGATATTACTGAGTATAATAAATTTGTTCTTGGTGCTCAGAGGAATTATGATTCATCATGCTTTTTTGAACCTATTAGTTCTACGGAAATTCTGTATGAGATTAAACATTTAAAAAAAAAAAGGTCGGCAGAATTTGATGGGATTGATAATCTAATGGTTAAAAACTGCGCTTGGTTCTTGGTAGATATTTTGAAATTTTTATACAATCTGAGCTTAGACAGTGGTGTATTTCCAAATATTTTGAAAATGGCAGTTATGATTCCGATTTTCAAAAAAAGAGATGAATTGCATTTAAACAACTATAGACAAATTTCCCTCTTGAGCACCATATCCAAAGTTTCCGAGAAACTAGTAAAACGTAGATTATTGAGTTTTCTCGAAAAAATTAATTTTTTGCATATTCATCAATATAATTGATAAATATGCAAAAAATTAATTTTGATCATTATAATTTCCAAAAACTCTCAACCCTATTCTTAGATATATCTAAAGCTTTCGACACAGTCGATCACGGAATACTTTTATCAAAACTATCCGATATTGGTATCAGAGGGCATATTTTCAATTGGTTTACGAGTTACATCCGAAATCGTCTTTAGGTTGTTAAAATAAATGGAACCATCAGTAACCGAGCAAATATAAAATGTGGCGTCCCTCAAGGATCAGTTTTGGGTCCCTTATTATTTTTGATATATTTTAACTCAATTTTTGATATAGATCTCTTAGGGCAGGCGACAGCATTTGCAGATGATTTGGCGTTAACCTAAACTGCAATTGATAGCTTTTACGATGTACAATCTTTGATCAAAAAAGACGGTTATGATGAAACCATTTGTCTTAAGCAAATGGTTTCATCATAACCGTCTTACTTTAAGTGATAAATCAACAGGTATGCATTTTGGTCGGCTTGATAATATTACAAATGAATATCCTCTATTTTATCATGTGTATGAATGCACAAGTAAACCTTGCTCGCCCCATTGTTTTGCTCTTGATGTAGTTTATGAATTTAAGTATTTAGGCTTAACAATAGATTCAAACCTTAATTGGAAATCTCACCTAATTAACACCAAGAAAAACGTTATTTTTGCTGTGCATAAGTTCTACAGCCTTCGAAAACTTTGCCCAATTACTACCCTTAGACAACTCTATCATGCCCTGGTTGAATCGATATTAATGTACGGAGTATCCAGTTGGGGTGGTATTTACTTTAGTAATATTAAAGATTTGTTCATTGCCCACAAACGAATTTACAAACGCCGTCGTATGACACCAACAATTCCCTTGTTTATAGAACTGAATTTGTTACCATTGCGATATCTCTATATCTATAAGGTTCTTAAAATGTTTTTTGTTCGTAGTGATAGTTTCCACAGGTAGTGCGACATACATATAATATGAGAAATCCAAATAGTTTTGTAGGTATTCGCTGTAATAGCGAGAAATTTAGAAGGTTTTATCTGTATATGGCACCCTATTAAAAAATAGGGCCTAATAAACTAAAGATAATCAATGTTGAACAAAAGCATAAATTTGCACGGGAAATTCGGGCTTGGCTTTTAAGCCTAGAAAACATTGAGCAGTTTTTCTAGTTACACAATTCAAGTTGTTTAGATATTAATTGATTATAAGTGTTTATTGTTATTGAGCTTGAAATAAATTATAAGGTATAATTAGATAAGGTTTAATATAAGTAAACAGGTTAAAACTTAAATAAATTTGACAATTAATTTCAAAGTGCTCCACTACAGAAATTTATCTAACGGAGCTTTACTTTATTTCGTAATCTATTTTTTTTTTGTATAATTTATTAACAATTATGTACTATATATTTGAATAGAAATAAATACAATAATAATAATAATAATAATAAAAGACGAAGGCTTCTGCTTGTGAAAGAGACAATGGCTTTTAATTCATTATGACTTCAATTTTGGTTAATAAGATAGAGACAATTTTAAAGGGTGAGTATCACTGCTTTCCAAAGAAGCTATGTCGGATGCTTTAAATTTCAAAAAATGGACCTGCTTGTCAGTACTTAATTATATTATTAAAAAAAATTTTATAAGTAACTTTTTAACCTGTTATTTAATTTTGAAAATTGTTACACTGGAACATCAACCATCTAATTACTTTAAGTTGAAGGGGTCACAACCTATATAAAGTTTTTGAAGAAAAAAATTAACTTTTTCCAGTAATATTTATAATGTACTTGGATCAAAATTAGACGTGTTTTTTTGTAAGGTACTGCAAATAGTTCTACACACCACACTTTATATAAACTCGTATAATAAAGTATAAAACAAAAAAATTTGTTTTCAAACGCTTTAATTGAAAAGTCAAAATAATTTCAATTTTTCATTTACGCTTTTGTTTTAGGAACAAAATCACATACACATACCAAACCCACGTAAATTTTTAAACTAATTGATTGAAGTTTTCACATTGAGCTTTTTTCATTATATTTTTTGTTTTTTTTCGATTAATTGAAACTTTTTTTTTTGTTCCGATTATTTCATTGTTCGGGTGCCCAATTAGAATTTTATGAAATGTCATGATAAGAAATTTTAGGTATACAACATATTATATAAGTACCCAAAAATATATAATGATTTAATTCTATTTCCTACTGAAAAGTTTTTTATTCATTTTAGTTTTCGTTTCGTTTCGTTTCGTTTTCGTTTTTTTTTTTTTTTTTGTTTTTTTTTTTTGGGTGGAAAATAAAGCTCCGGGATATATAAATATGATATACCAAATATGTATATAGTAAATAAATTATTGAAATGGAAATCTAAAAATAAATGAAAACGAATAATTGATTTTCTTTTGTGTATCTTAGGAAAATAAACTTTTAGGTTTGTTAAAGTTTTTTGGTTTTTGAATTGTACATATATATAGACATACATATTCATACACAGACAACAGGTTGTTTTAGACTACGAAACTATAATGAAGCATAATGATATGTTTTTTAAAAAGGTAAGTTACAATTTGCATACCGATTATATATCCGATAATTATTTCTATATACTTAACAGTGTAAAGCTTTCTGAAAAGCTTTCTGTTATTGTTCATCGTTTATAAAAAAATAAAAATTGTATTACATGTCGATGCTAACAATGACATATTCAAAACATAAAAAGGACAACAATGCGAATATACGACAGCCATAATATCATTGTGAGTGTTTTTATGTATTACAAATACCATGAAAATGATAAACGAATGACAACAAAAGAGTCGGGGAGGTGTTATGTTAATAATATACCTTAAAGCTTTTTAACACGTTTTAACTTAGGGGAGGTATATTATACCAAATTTGGTTTAATTTGTATGTAAAATATATGGCTAAAATGTGCACGGAAGCCCAAAAACCCGAAACCCCTTTGCTAATGTTTTTGCTATTTATACTGAAAGCCAGAACTTTTAATAGAGGTATTGTAGCAGCCACTTAATATCGATTCAGTGAAATTATGAACTGCTCCAAATGCAATTCAATTCAACTCGTCTTAATATATTTTCGTACGTCTATACGCGCGAGTTACGTCCTGTACCAAAGGACTCTACCGATATCCAGGAGATAGCTGTAATTGCTACAACAAAAACATAATTGTAATACATACTTTCTATATTTAATAAAATGTTATATAAATAAATATTCACGATCCCACTGGAAACAGGAAATCGTTATCTAAATCGAAATATCATAACTATATTATATCAATATGCAACTTTGTGTTCTTTTAAATTATCAAGAAATTAGCTGACGCTAATTTCATACATAGTATAAGTTGGAACACACAAGTTGACCAATAATGTTTATATTAGATAAAATAGCAACTAAACATAAAGCAATGTAATTTTATATTATTTCTAAAAAAGAAAAGCAGAATGTATTTGAGTGTCGTTTCATTAAGATCAAAAAATAAATAAACTTCTCGTAAAATAAAAAAAATTATAAAATTTATATATATTTTAATAAAAAAATCGAAGCAAGAAGTTATAACTGGCGCAGCCGATAGTTGGATTTATTTTAGTGAATCCTAAAATATAAAAAAAAAAAATCTAAGTGAATTGTATTAATTAAAAGTGAAATTATAAGTGCAAATAGTGAAGTAAATTGACTAAAATATTGAATATATTCAAATTTAAGTTTAGTGAACAATTTACATATCGCCGGTTTAGCGATATAATAGTGCGTTGCCGTTTTCTAAACATACAATACACTAAAAATCAACTATAACCAACATGAGAACCAGCTTCCATCAAATCATGATATTGGTAATCTATGTAACGATACTCGGGTGAGTGAAAAAAAAAAAATTGATAATATTTTCCTTACTACATTTCCATTCTCACGATCGACGGTTTGTCGGACAATATTTAGTATTAAACATTTCGACGGTTTATCGAAATATAGTTTTAAATTTCAAAGGTTAATTGAAATATCCTGTCGTATTGAATTTCGGCGGTTTATCGAAATAAGAGTAAAAATAATAATAATAAAATTATTATTAAATTAAAAAAAAAAAATAAAAATAAAATAATAAAAATTTAATTTTTTGTAAAGCAAAAGTGTCTGATATTAAATTGTAGCGGCTGCACAAATATTGTACATTGCTACAATAAACTTAGTGCACCACAATAAATTGTGTGCATCACCTGGTATTTCAATTGCATATTTTATTCGCCAGAATGTTGGCATGCAATTAAATACAAGATTTCGATGATTGGAATCGCGGGTTATCCAACACACACTTTTAAGTAATACACAGTGTGTTTATATTTATCAAGGTGGCAGCAGTATTTCTAAATACTGCGTAACCAAGTACATGTTCAGTTTGGAACAGAGTGGAGCGTAGCTTCCGGCCTCCCAAAATAATTCGGGATGGTGCCGAGTAAATGTTTTTTTCGCGAAACTGAAATTAGTAGAATTGTAGTGGTCAAACTTAGTGGTCGATAAAAAAGTGTTAAATAAATTATCATAACTTATTATATGATAAGTTGTTTTTATTTTAAAAACTAAATTAATACATTATTTTATAAATAAAATATAAGAATAAATTATATAAAAGATAATATAAATAAATCGTTTATAACTAAATTATACCAATAATAAAAGTGAGTGATTATTCCGCCGACGCAACGGAGTTGCGCAGGCAAATACAGCCATACCCCAGGAAGGGGAGACGGTAAAAAATCATCCAACATTGACGATTTACAAAAACTACAATTAAAGTTTAGTAATTTAAATTTACATAAAAATATGGCTGAAGAAGCATTAAAAAATATTCAAAATGACCTAAAAATCCCGGATTGCATTAAAGAGCTACCAGTATTTAGAGGTAATAAAAATGGGTTACATGAACTCCTACAGAATATTCAGGAAATTGTAGATGTATGTAACGTTAGATTAGGAGCAAATGAAATTCCTACATCGTATATGCGATGTATTCGGAATAAAATTCAAGGTGAAGCAGATGAGATTCTAAACCTTTACGGTACGGGAATTGATTGGAATAATATTAAAACTAATCTTACCAATCACTATGCCGATAAAAGAGATGAAACATCTCTAATTAAAGATCTACATAGTTTAAATCAGGGTCAAAAAAGCGTAGAAGAATTCTTTGGTCAAGTAATAGAAATCCAGTCTAATTTACTGACTCATGTTCGCTTAAATGAATCAAATGCAGCTGTAAGAGCAGCTAAAGAGTCATTATATTCAGTTATGACGTTAAATAGTTTCTTAGCAGGTGTAAAAGAACCCCTGGGATCAATGATTCGGGCTAGAGATCCGAAAACAATTTCAGATGCATACAATTTATGTCGAAAGGAACTAAATATGTATTACATAAAACCAAAACCATATACCAATAATATTTCCAGTAATAATTTTAATAATAATTACAATCGTAATGTTCCTCTACCTCCACAAAGACCAGGATACAATATAAGACTAAATCCACAGATTCTTCAAGATCAAATTCAAAGAAATGGCAAACAATTCAATTTACCAGTATATTATAATCATCAACCGTTTCCTAAACGGAATCCACAAGAAAATCCATTCGCGCAAAATAATTTCTCACCTCGAAGCTTTAATGCTAATCAAAGGAAACCTCCAGCATTGCTACCAGATATGAGAAAATTCGAACCTATGGACACAACGTCTAATTTTAACAAATATAGTCAACCTACCAGATTTCCTCAACAGAATATTGGATATCCCAAATCTCCTTATCAATTCAATCAAACAGGTCAACCTAAAGTTCAAACTAAACAATTATACAATATTGAAGAATTCTCATTTGAAAATCAACAGATTTCTCAACAATCAAGCAATAATATTAATAATTATGACAAAAAAACTAATCCTGAAGAAACCAATGATATGAACTATTACATAGATAATTATCAAAGTTTAAATTATAACTATACCGATCCAGTAGAAATTCAAGAAATTAACGAGTCGGATTTTCGGGATATAAACTCGGAGAACCTGTCGGACTCTTGAATAATCATAACTTTAAGGATAATTCTTTGCCATATATTTACTTAACAATCAATAACAAAAAGTTAAAATTCCTGATCGATACTGGGTCTGATAGATCATTTATCGATCCAATTCACATTCAACCGCATCAAATTTTAAAAATAAAACCTGTGAACATTACAACTGTTTTCAAGAAACACTCAATTTCACAATCTTTTATTCTAAAAGGTTCACCTGATTTCAAAACCAACTTACCTTTAGAATTCTATCTCTTCAAATTCCATGATTTTTTTGATGGCCTAATTGGTCTAAATATCATGAAATTGTTAAAGATAAAATTAAATATACCAGATTTAATCCTAGAAAATAATAAAATTCGTATTCAAATGCACACAACGTCAAAGTTTCTTTCACCAATTTTCAAGATAGCAGGACGATCGAAGATGATAATAAAAATTCCAGTGAATTTACATCAAGGAGAATTCTATATTAAACCCATCGCAGTACAGGGATCATTGATAATTCCAGAGGGATTCAATCCAATAATTTTGAAGCCTCTGTAGAGATCATTAATTTTTCCAATTTTGAACAGACCTTCCTCTTTGAAAATCCAATACAAGTAGAAACCATAGAAAATATAAAAATAGGATCGGAAATGTTAAATTTAACTTCTGACACAATAATAAATAATAACATAATGCAACAAATTAGGACTTCTCATTTAAACTCAGAGGAACTAGAATCTCTAATGAAAGTTTGCTTAAAATACCAAGATATCTTTCAACAAGAAGATATCCCACTTTCATTCACAAACCAAGTCAAACACGAAATTATGTTAAGTAATGAAAAACCCGTATTTACTAAAAGTTATAGATATCCTCATATTCATAAAGAGGAAGTATCTAAACAAATAAACACAATGTTAGAACAAGGGATAATACGACCTTCTTATAGCCCATGGAGTTCACCCATATGGATTGTCCCAAAAAAGCAAGACGCTTCGGGCAAAACCAAATGGAGACTGGTTATCGACTACAGAAAGTTAAATGAACAGACTGTCGCCGATAAGTACCCATTACCTAATATAACCGAAATATTAGATAAACTGGGGAAATGCCAGTATTTCACGACTATTGATTTGGCATCAGGCTTCCATCAAATAGAAGTGAAAGAAAAAGACATACCAAAAACTGCATTTACCGTTGATTACGGGCATTATGAATATGTCAGAATGCCTTTCGGTTTGAAAAATGCACCAAGTACATTCCAGAGAGTAATGGATAATGTACTAGGCAAACTTCAAGGGTCTTCATGTTTATGTTACATGGATGATATAGTCATTTTCTCCACATCCTTACAAGAACACTGTGAAAATATAGAACAAGTATTTAAAAAATTAAGAGATGCAAACTTGAAAATTCAACTGGACAAGTCTGAATTTTTAAAACAAGAAATAGCATTTTTAGGGCATATAATAACGCCTGAAGGTATTAAACCAAATCCATCTAAAATAGAAGCAATAAAAAAATTCCCTATTCCCAAAACACCCAAACAAATAAAATCCTTTATAGGCTTATTAGGATATTACAGAAAATTTATTAACAATTTTTCCGAGCTAACCAAACCATTAACAGCCTGTTTAAGAAAAGATTGTAAAGTAAAACTAACAGACGACTATATAAAAACCTTCGAAAAATGTAAAATGTTGTTATGCCAAGAACCAATATTGCAATATCCAAACTTTGATGAACCATTTTTAGTAACTACAGATGCTAGTAATGTAGCAATAGGTGGTATACTATCCCAAGGTCATATTGGAAGTGATTTGCCAATATGCTACGCATCAAGGACTCTAACAAAAACCGAAGAAAATTATTCCACCATTGAAAAGGAGCTCTTAGCAATTGTATGGACCATTAAAAACTTTCGCCCATACTTATTTGGACGAAAATTTACTATTATTACCGATCACAAACCCTTAACGTGGTTATTCTCCTTAAAAGAACCGAACTCTAAGTTAGTTCGGTGGCGATTAAAATTGGAAGAATACGATTACAACGTCATCTACAAAAAGGGGGTTAAAAATACAAATGCAGATGCACTTTCCAGAACAATTCCAGACAGTTTAAATGAAATTCATGTGACTGAGTCAAACGAAAGTCAATCAGAAGAAGATAACACACCCACATTAATATTTAAAAAAGATGAAATCCCTACTTCATTATCACCGATAAACGAATTCAAACTACAACTAATTTTCAAAATAAACAATAACGAGGAACAAACATATGATGCAAACCTTCAAATTTTATTTCTCGTAAAGAAAAGGTACACGTTTACATGTAAAGATTACACAGAACAAATAATGACAGAAATACTGAAGAATTACATTCAACCAAAAATAACGACAGGTATTTTATGCGATCAAAAGATATTTAAGATTATAAATAAATTAATCAAAACAACATTTAAGTCGAACGAAATAAATATTGTTCGATGCAATCACATGGCCATAGACGTAGAAGATGAAAATCTTCAAAACAGACTTATTTTAGAAGAACACTCTGATAGTAATCACCGAGGAATATTGGAAAATACTCAAAGAATTAAAAGGAAATTTTATTTTCCAAAGCTAAAAATACTAATTAACACCTTAATTAATAGATGCGAAATCTGCCAGACTCTAAAATATAACAGAAACGAACACAAACTTGAACTGGAACTAACGGAAACCCCCACTAAACCATTAGAAATAGTACACACAGACATATTTCACATTGAAAAGAAAAAATTCCTAACGATACTGGACAAGTTTTCAAAATTCGGTATTGCTCAAATCATAAATGACCCAGTTAACGACGTTTATAACATTTTCAGACAATTCATGATGAATCATGGTACTCCAAAGAAACTTGTAGTTGACAGCGGAGTAGAATTCAAAAATCAAAACTTCCAACATTTGTGTGGATTACATAAAATTAAACTTCATTTTACAACACCCAGAAACTCCACTGGGAATTCTCCAATAGAGCGTTTTCATTCAACATTGATAGAAATCTATCGTGTTCTTCATTCTAAAAATCCAAACGATTCTCCAGAAACAAATATGTACGATGCATTAATTACTTACAATAATACAATCCATTCTGTAACATCTATGACACCTTTTGAACTAAAAAACGGTCACTTCTTTAAAGGTAATAACCTACCCATTGAGAATTCCAAACTCAACCTTACAGACAAAGTTCAAAAACATCGTAAAGAATATGAACAAATATGTAAATTGATAAATTTAAAAAATTTCGAGAGAAAAAAATACCTAATAAAAAAGAGAAATAGGAATAGAATTAAACCAGCTAATCTAAAAATTGATCAAACCGTATATAGGAAAACCAATAGATGGAATAAAGTAACTGATAGATTTGTTAAAACTAAAGTTCTAAAAGATAATAAAGTAACAGTCAATACACCATTAGGAAGAATTCATAAAAATAAACTAAAAATCATTTCAGGGCAAAGTTCATCAATGGACAAAACTTAAAAATAACGAGAATAGATGATTCCAAAGGAATTGTATCTAGTAAAATGGGAACAGCCAAAATAATATTGGATCATACAAGACTATTACACATAATTTATTTGGACAAATATATTGAGAACATCAAACGTATCGAAACTCACATTGAACTAATTACGAAAATGGCATATAAAGAAAAGGAGACAAAGACACTTTACAAAAATTAAATTGAAATCATACATTTTAAGTACGCAAAACTACAGGAGACGCTTGAACATATAACACCACAACAAAGACAGAAACGAGGATTAATTAACGCATTAGGTTCAATAATCAACTCAATAACTGGGAATTTAGATCAAAATGACCTCAAACAAATCAGCATGGCAATAGAACAACTTAATTCAGATGACGAAGAAATTACGAAAAAATTAAATGATCAAATAAAAATAAATAATTTAATGACCGATAGATTTAATAAAATTCAAACATATGTTTCAAACAAAATAAAATTGGTGGAATTTGAAACACAAGTTATAGTTAACGCGACCACCACATTTACAACACTACTAAGACTGGATCAACAACTTTATCAAACCGTACATAATATAGAAGTTCTCCAGACACATCTGGATAACATAATAATGGCAGTCACACTTGCTAAACAGAAAATTATTTCACATTACATATTATCGAAAAACGAAATTAAAATAATTCAAGAAATATTAATGCAACAGGGTATTTCAATTAAAACTGAAGAAGACATATACAATATAATATGGCTTCAAGCTTTCATAAATGGAACAAAAATAGTGTTTTCGGTACAAACTCCTAATTTTTACCCACAAGACTTTATTTTATCCAAAATCTTCCAAACCTATATTAATTCATCATACATAATTCCAATACAAACAAATCTAATCCTGGTAAACCTTCAATATTATCAATATATAACTAAACCTTGTATCTTTACTTCAACAATCATAATATGTGAGAAAGAAGACCTCAGAAGCACAACAGACTCCTGCATACCTGCAATAATAAGCAATATTGCGGCAAAATGCGAATTAATAAAGCAACCACTACTAAATCAAGTTACCGAAATAACTAATGGTAAATTGATGATATCATCAATCAATAACACACCTTTCCAATCAAATTGTGACCAAAATCAGAAAGACATCAAAGGACAAGTAATAATGGAATTCAACAACTGTTCCATAACCATTTTCAACGAAACGCATTCAAACTATAAAATAACTCAAATAGAAAGTGGTATAATTATGATACCATACAACGATATCATCCGGGGTCAGATATACAAACCCATCAACGTGACACAGCTGCAAGAAATTACAATCAATCAAACACAACAACTTAAACATATAACACATCACATGTACAAACAAACAACCCATACAACAATAACATATGTAGTTATGATAATAATAGTTGCCTCAATCGTGGCAATTTACACATATATTAAGATTCGAAAATGCAAACGTTTTAATCTTACTTCAGAAGACAGCACAAAATCTTGCAATTTAGGCCTCTATCTACGGGGGGAGGAGTTACGTCCTGTACCAAAGGACTCTACCGATATCCAGGAGATAGCTGTAATTGCTACAACAAAAACATAATTGTAATACATACTTTCTATATTTAATAAAATGTTATATAAATAAATATTCACGATCCCACTGGAAACAGGAAATCGTTATCTAAATCGAAATATCATAACTATATTATATCAATATGCAACTTTGTGTTCTTTTAAATTATCAAGAAATTAGCTGACGCTAATTTCATACATAGTATAAGTTGGAACACACAAGTTGACCAATAATGTTTATATTAGATAAAATAGCAACTAAACATAAAGCAATGTAATTTTATATTATTTCTAAAAAAGAAAAGCAGAATGTATTTGAGTGTCGTTTCATTAAGATCAAAAAATAAATAAACTTCTCGTAAAATAAAAAAAATTATAAAATTTATATATATTTTAATAAAAAAATCGAAGCAAGAAGTTATAACTCGCGCAGTGATTCGATTTCGAAAATAAGCAACAAAGTCGAAAACCATAAAAAACGCGTACATCCGGCATTGGGTAATAAAGTTAGATTTCTCCTGGTTTTTATTGCTGCCAGAGTATGGCAGCAATAAAAACCAAAAATATCGAGTAGTAATCAATTTACGTGTGGCACAGATACCTGGATGAGAAAGATTGTGCAGAGTATCAAAAACGTTGCGGCGTAGAGGCTCTGTGATGTATGGAAGATTGGTGCCCGTCGATTTTTCGCAGTATATTTGTATACTTGGAAGTTAAAAAAGCTCTAGTTTAGTGGTGGAACTAGCCTGACGTCCGGAACCAGAAAATAAATTCTTAAGTTCTAAGTTTGCTTTTTGTTCTTCGATGATTGTTTGTAAACTGAAGTGGATTTCAACTTCCACAGTTTCCGATTCGGTTGTGCGTGAAAGCTTATCAGCGACAACGTACTCTTTTCCATGAACATGCTGAATATCCGTAGTAAATTGGCTTATATAATCCAAGTGACGGGATTGTCTTGGATTACGTTCAGTTTTGGACTGGATTGCTCTAGTCAGAGGTTTTTGGTCGGTAAAAATAGTGGATTCCCGACCTTCGACGAAATATCTGAAGTGCTTTCGGCTTTTTGAGTATGAATTGTCGCGAGTGTTTCAGCGAGTTTTCGTATAAATCGGTAGTAATAGTTGACCATGCCGATAAACTGCTGAATTCGTTTGATTGACGTTGGAGCTGGGAACTCTCTAATGGCGTAAATACTTTCTTCGGACGGCAAAATACCATTAGGAGTTATTCTGTATCTTAAGAAATCAACAGTGTTTGCGCCAAAAAATGACTTTCGAGCTTTTGATTCGTACATCAAACTGTGCAAGACGCTGGAGAAGTTCTTCTAGATGTAGTTTGTGTTGTTGTTCGTTTTTCGATGCCACAAGTATGCCGTCGATAAAGACAAAAACAAAGTCTAGATCTTGGACTATCTCATTATTAAAGCATTCGAGTGAATTCGAGTGAATTTGAAGAGGCCAAATGGCGTCTTGATTGCCGTCTTATGAACATATTCAGGCGCTACGGGAATTAAGTGATAAGCTGTGATGAGATCTATCTTTGTAAAGATAGAAATTCAGTGTATACTGCTTTGTGACGCATCGGATGTAGTCTACGTGGTCGTGATACTGGAAGATGTCCTTCAGTAACGATGTGATGTAAGACATTATGTTTTACTTGTAAATTGTAATCTGGCTCTGCTGTTAGGGAAGGGTACTTCTTTAGTAGTTGACCATAGCCATTGTCGGTTGTAAACTGATTCGGTGTAGACGGGTCTACGAGTACCGACGTGGTATTAATTGACAGCTGTGTTGCGGAATCAATCAGCCGTTTACGATGAGATCGACAAGTAGCTTAAATTAAGACGAAGGCGTCAGTAAACTTTAGTATTAGGCCGATATCTACCTGAAGCAGTTTTGTTCCGTAGGTATCAATTGTTGAGCCATTGGCGGCTGATAATACTAGATCAGATTTGTGAATATAATTCAAATTGGACTTTGATGTCCGATTGACAGGGAGCACCGAAAAGTTGGCTCCTGTGTCTATTAGGAAAGTCAGATTATTCGCCCTATCAAAAATTAAGAGTCGGCGCGTAATTTTTGGCGATGTGATATTCGCCGACTCTACCGCAGTCTCTATTCGTTTTTTTGAATCACAGATGCAGTGATCGACTATTGTTAGAAAATCGAGATTGGGAATAACTCCTCCCTCTTGAACCACTTCGATCGCGTGTGGTTAGGTTGCGGATCATGACCTCGAGTCTTTCCAATCTTTCGTTTATGGTTTCGCTGCTAGTCTGTGGTTTTATAATATTATGGGGTTTTGGTTGTAATGCGCTACATTGCCGTTCGGGAAACATTGCATCGTGGATGTTTTTGGCAATTTTTCCCAATTCATCGGTTCTTGTTGATGACGATTGGGCTGCCAACGCGATGCGTAGCGAATAACGTGTCGGCGAGCGTAAACCATGCGCTTCGTGCGTGATTCCAAAACGCTTGCAGCCCAATTGAAAAAGTAATGAAATGAAAATGATTCAAAAAAAATGTAACCAACAATTTTAAAAGTGGAAAAAAAATCCCGAATACCGCAGCTTTAACCACTGCGCCAATTGCTTGGTCTCTATTAGGTTCTGCATCGTCAGGTATTAATGAGTTATTGTACCACCTTTTCATTTATTCGGCACATGTACTGGTTTTGTTCGGACCTTCATGTTGTCCGAACTTCTCGACATCGTATCGCTCGTTACCGTTGACTTTCGTTACTTTATATGAACCTAAAAATTTTGGATATACTTTTAAACCACTACCGAACTGGGTCCTCTTAATAGCTACAATGTCGCCTTCTTTGTATAATGTTGAAGGTTTTCTTCTTCTGTTGTAACTTCGTTGGTTTTCAGCTTGCATCGTCATTATATCCTGCTTCACTGCTGACCCAAATAGTAATTCAAACGGAGTCATCTTTACGCTCCTTTGCCAGCTGGAGTTCAGGTATTGCTGTAATTTTGCCACATATTTGTACCAGTCCTCAGGATTTGATAAAGCTAACTTAGTCAGGGCAGGTTTAACTATTTTATGGATTCTCTCGATTTGTCCGTTGCCCATCGATACTCCCGTCGTAATCATCATGTGTTCAATATTGAGTTGGATGCAATAATCTTCGAAGATGATTGAAGTAAAAGCTGTTCCCTTGTCTGAAACCAAGCGGGTTGGGTTGCCAAATACACTTTCTTGTACTTCCAGTTTTGTGATTACTTCGGAGGTTGTTGTAAATTTTACCGGATAGAGCCACACAAACTTGGTAAATGCATCTATAACGGAAACTTACCAAAGATCCATGATGGTCAATGTGGTAAGTTATGAGCGGCATATCATCTTTTGGAATACTGTGCAAGAAACCTTCTTGCTTTCCTCTCTTTTTCTCCGCAAGTATCCACGGAATACGATTTTGACGACAAGCTTCACAGAGCTTCCGAAGTTTTGGTACAAAATATTCCCATTTAATGATTTCTTCCATTTTCTTTACACCAAAATGGCCTTGATCATATACTGTTTTTATGAGCTCCCTCTGCATCATCTTTGGGACACACAGCAAGCTCCGTCCTTCGGCATCATCTTTGCACACCTTGCTTTGCTGAATAATTTTCGAATGGGCCATATTGCAATACGAACAGAATTATTTTCAGTGTTTCGTCTTCTTTTTGGGCTGATTTGAATTTGTCAATTGTACCGTTTGTTTCCATCGTCATTTTAAAAGCTGCGCAATCAGTGATTATTTTACATTTTATTCCTAATAGATAAACTCTGAATCTTTTCAAAGCTAAAACGACTGTTACGACTTCCAACTCATAACTTGAGTATTTTTCTTGTAATGGAGATGTCTTCCTACTAAAATAAAATACAGGGTGAAATCGTGAGCTTACCGAATTTTTTGTAACAAAATAGCACCGAAGTCATGTTTCGATGCATCAGTATGTAGTTTAGTTTCTGCATCTGGATTGTAAATTTGTAGTACAGGTTGTTCAACTAACAGCTATTTCAGTTTCTCAAATGCCTGCTTTTCTAGAGCGCCGAACTGGAACTTTACATCTTTTCTCAAAAGGTTCGATAAGGGCCTTGCAAGAATGGAGTAGTTTTGGACAAACCTTCTAAAGTATCCAGTCAGTCCTAAAAAACTTTGAATTTTCTTCTTTGAGTCTGGTTCAGTAAACTTTTTTTACAGCTATCGCCTTCGTGATTGATGGTTTAATTGACCCTTTTTCGAATTCATAGCCTAAGTATTCAATTTTTTTGAAACAGAAATTGGCATTTTCCTCAATTAATGATCAAAGCATATTCACTCGCTAGTTCTAGAACTTAACGTAGTCTATCAATACCTTCTGCTTCATCCTTGGCTGGAATAATTATACCATCCTTATAAATTAGCACATGATTTTTTCCTACCATTGGTTGGAATATATAATAGATAAAGCGTTGGAACGCTGCTGGAGATGTACTCAACCCAAATAGTGCTTTCAGAAATTTGTACTGATTATTTGGAGTAATAAATGCAGTAAATTTTTGACTTTTCTCAGCTACATCCACGTGAAAAAACCCATTTTTCAAATCAATGGTTGTGAAAATGCGTGAATTGTACAGCTGGTCGATTTGATCATCGATCAGTGAAAGTAGATACCGATCCATAACAATCTCTTTATTGAGTCTCCTGTAATCGACACATAGTCGTTTCGTATTGTCTTTTTTACTCACCAGCACTATTGGAATTGCGAACTCGGTTCGCAAGGTGTAATGATTTCTTTATTAAACCATTCTATAATTATCTTATCCACTTCGGCTTTTTCGGCTGGAGTTATCCTCTTCTTCTTTATTTCCTTAATTTCCGCTGCATATTTCTCATCCCCAATTTTGAGCTCGAATTCTGACGTTACATTGAAACAGCTTAGTAAATTTTCCTCAACTTCGTTTAATTTGAAAATTCGATCAATTGTTGCTTCAGCTCCATCTATTGTAATTCTAGTACCCTGTAAAACATCTTTCCCAATAATTATTAGATGTTCCTGATCTATTTTAAGATGGACATAGAAATATCATTTATTCATTACTGTGCTGTTACCCAATCCATTAAACTTCACGGAAAACGGCTGTATTTCAGGTGAACCAAGTGTTTTAGAAGCGTCATCCGTTATGAAAGTGGCATCACTCCCCGTGTCTATTAGTGCTTGTATAAGTTGCTCATTTACTTCAACTATCTTCGTAGATTTAGTGGTAGTCGCTGAAATTGTAGCGAATTCAACTTTAGCTTTAGAGGGACATCTATCTGCTAAGTGTCCAAATTGATTGCAGCTAAAAAATTTTGGACCTTCACCTTTTCTTGAACAAAATTTAGACTTATGTCCCGTTTCACCACAATTAAAGCATTTTAGAGAAATTTTTCGTGTATAATTCAACCTTTTAGGCATTGGATTATCTAACTTGTAATTCTCATACAATTCTAATTTGGATTTAAATTGTTTTATATTTTGCGCTCCGTATAGCAAAATTTTATACTCTCTGGTATCGATTATTCCTTCAATGATGTATTCAATAATTGATAATTCATCTAATTGAATTAGAAAAAGAAAAATTCGTGAAATCGAAAATTCAATAAATTTTATGTGTAAAAAAAAATATTTTTAGTTCTAGATTTTTTTTATTGTTGTTGTTGCATAAGATACAGTTGGTCAAAAAATTTGTTGAAAATGGTCGTGCATTTATTAAAGATAAATGAAAAAAAATTAAGAAAATACATATTACAAAAATAGTACCATCTTTAAGTTTTTCGTTTTCAAAATGGCCACCAAACTAGTTTTTTCCAATTTTTTTAAAATTAGTATTTGAGTTTTTATTGCTTTATTTTTATCTTTTTCACCATTTAATTCTATAAAACATATCGAAAAACAAAATTGATGTTTTTTTTTTGTTTTTTTTTTGCGTAACGCGGTTTAATATCATGGCCTACTCTATTTTTGTAAATAAAATTGAATATAAAGAGAATTTTGTAATTTTTTAACTTTAATTGCAAATAATCACCTACCGATGATTTTTTTAAAATTAAAACTAGTAGTGAATTTACAAAAATTATAAATGCTTATAAATGTAACAAGTATGTTTGACATTAATATATTAAAACGAAAATCGGGTTTAACTTTAATTAGACCGATATCGTTGTCTACGGTAAATGCAAGCAACGCCTTATAAAAAAACGTTTATTATTGTTATGGAGCCAGTGAAATCACTGACTATAAAAAGTCCATGAGAATTTTTTTTTATCGACTCTATTAAATCAGATAACCATAAGTTAATTTATCAATGCATGAGTATCATCAACATCGTCAAAAATTATGCCATTTCGATTTTATTGCACAATAACTCTCGATTTATAAATCGAACGTTTCGTATATATAAATATAGTAAATTAATTAATTAGTTTAGTTATAGATGATAGATAAATAAAAACTCGTGATTTCAATGCAAAACTATATATACACAGACATATATTAATTGAATGGCTCTGGGATATATCTATATACAGCCAATTATAAATTAAAAATCCAAAACGAGTGGTTTTAACGTTGCCATACTAAGTAAGCAAAATTAATTATTGAATTTTACCGTACTCGAACGATAATTCGCCTCTGTATACCTATATATGCGTTGACAAATATATCAAACGCCAATACATATTATAAAATCCCTTTTATTATTTTTACATAAATTAATTTAAAACAAAAATTAATTAAATTATTTATAATTTTTCATCCAGAAATAATTCATAAATTAAAGTTTTTCACTCTCCAAAAAAATAATTCACTAGCCGCCGCCACCCCGCCCGAAACATTATATGGTATTATAAATTTTTTTTCTCCATAATGCAACATACACGAGTCCATAGAGGAATTTTTTTTTTCAAATGCACAAAATTCATATTCATATCGAAATAAAATCAAAACGAAATTTTTTTTAATTTTTTATTTGATTGAAAATTTATAATTGAAATTGAATGAAAATTCATAAAAATAAAATGTTTGTGAAATTTAAAAAAAATTTTTAGCCACCCAAGCGTAATCAACAATCTAAAAATTAAATTAAAACAAACAAAACAAAAAACAAAAAAAATAATTATCGAATTAGTGGGAACGGGCTTGCTGCCTGTACAATAACCATTAAATTGTTTACCATTACAACAATTGATCCACAAAAAAGATGACCAAAGGGAATGTAGAACTGGCAAATACTCGAGATGATCATTTTTCGGAAAATTTTCCACATTACCATTTTGCATTCTGCACATCAATTACTCGTTGATTTCGAACGGCCAATTTACACGATAAATAGGAGTGTAAAATGACAAACAATTTGTAAAATAGACATCCCAAAGAAATTAATTGAATTCATACCAAAGATGGGTGTTGGGTGCGCTTTACTAGGGTAGGAGTTGACCGTCTATAGCCATGACTTTCGTGGAAAATATTCCAACTTTGCAACTATATAAAGACCACCAAATGTGTCTAGTACATCTCCACGTGGTAACACCCGGGCAACGTTGTTAAATATCGGCTAAATACTAGAGGCGAGGTGATTACTCTATAAATATTCAATATGCAATGAATAACACATAAAGAAATAATACCCCAGGTGGTACACCAATGGAAACATTGGACAATCCACTCTCCAATGAGACTGGCCCTAAGGATTCTGGGGAGGGCCGATCCTTGCATACTTAATACAACAAGAATATTGAAATATTAAAAAACCCGTTCCAAAGGCGAGGAAGGGTTACTAGATCTCCAGAGAAAATTATTAATTTCAAACTTGAAAATCTGAATATGGAGCCAACTAAGAACTGAAGGTGATACATATGCCGATTCAACGAGAGGCATAGTCAATAAACCCCAGCAAAAATCGGTAAATGTGAACATCAGTCAAACATTACAAGATATTCTGAGAGGGTACAAAAATTGGAAGATAGAGCATTGGGAGCTAAACCCAAGTCCACACAGAAATGAACAGCAAAATGAAAATCATGTCATGGAATGCTAATGGTTTACTTCGGCATCAGCAAGAAGTACAAGCAGTCCTTGACATTGAAAATATAAATGTGTGTCTTATTTCGGAAACACATTTTATTAAGCAATCCCACATAACATTTAAAGGCTATTGCGTATATCACACTATTCATCCAGATAATTCAGCCAGAGGAGGAAGTGCATCATAAAAAAATATCCAACATTTTGAAGAAGCAAAGTATGAAAAAGAAGTAATTCAGACCACAGTGGTTTATATAAAAACCAACAACTTTCCAATTGTTGTTGCATGACCGTGCTGTCAACCAAGACATTCTATTAAAAACATACAATACTCAGAGTTCTTCAAGCGTCTGGGAAAAAGGTTCATAATATAGGTGGTGATTTCAATGCAAAGAATACTTACTGGGGTTTAAGATTAACTACAACTAAAGGAAAAGAATTACTGATTGCCATTAAAGAAAATGGACGTGAATCCATTTCAACAGGAAAACCAACATATTGACCAACTGACCTAGGAAAATTACTTGACCTGATCGATTTTTTTATAACCAAAAATATTTCTAATATAATTTTATGAAAATCGAAGAAAGCCAAGATATGAGCTCAGATCATTCTCCAATAGTCCTAAATCTAAGCGAGTATATCATCCAAAAAGAGAATAATCCAGTATTAACCAACAAATATACTGACTGGGAAAATTTCAAAGTACACCTTGAAAAAAGAATACTTTTGAAAGTTCCGTAAAAACTATGAATCAACTGGACATAGAAGTAGAAAATTTCATTACGGATATTCAACAAACAGCATGGCAAAGTATTCCAGAAATCAAATCAAGGCTAAAAAAAATAGCTATACAATAGAGATTAGAAATCTCCTTAGGGATAAACGCAAGTCCAGAAAAAAGTGACACCAAACTAGAGCTCCACAAGACAAAAAACACTAAACAATCTTACTCAGCAATTAACAAGAGAAATTCAGAAGTTAAAAAATGAGTCAGTTAATTTCTACTTAAGTAAGTGGACGAATGACAGTAATACGGATTATTCGCTCTGGATGGAAAAACAAAGAAAAAGCAGAAGGATTTGCTAATCATCTTGAAAATATATTTCAACCTCATCAAAAATTCTCAAAGAGGGCACACCTACATCATCTACTAAAGTAACAAATGAAATTAAAAACAATTTAAACCTAAAGAAAGCACCAGGTTTTAACCTGATTACCGGAGAAATAATAAAGCAATTACCGAGGAAAGCTACGTTAAAGTTAACTAATATCATTAATGCTGCATTTAGGTTAAAATATGTACCAACACTTTGGAAAGTGGCTGAGGTTATCATGATTCCCAAACCGGGACAACCTCCACATCTCATAACATCATATAGGCCAATATCGTTTGTTATTAAAACGACTCAAACTAATAATTGACAAAAGTAACCTAATTCCGAATCACCAATTTGGTTTTCGCAGTAAGCACTCAACTATTGATCAACTGCATAGAATAACCAATATCATTAAAAAGACTTTAGAAGAGAAAATAGTCAGTATTCCTTGATGTAGTGCAGGCCTTTGACAAGGTTTGGCACGAAGGTTTAATCTACAAACTCAAATTAATCCTACCTTAACAGTACAGCATAATACTGGAATCATATATAACAGAAAGATATTCCAGGGTTAAGCAAAAAGATGAATATTCTGAGCTTAAAGAATAAGAGCAGGAGTTCCAGTAGGAAATATACTTGGGCCACTTCTGTATTTACTATACACCCGAGATGTGCCAATCCCACAAAACAACATGATAGCCACTTTCGCCGATTACACAGCTATCATGGCAGTAGGTGGACAACAAATGGCACAGAAAATTAAATGAAACTAAGTCTGTACATGTCGACTTTACGAACAAGAGATTAGTACATAAACCAGAATATTTAATTAATCAAGAAATACCTCATGCAAACACTGCCAAATATCTTGGTATGACATTAGACGCTAAGCTTCGATGAAAAGCTCATGCAAAAACGAAAAGAGACGAGTTGGGATTAACATACAATAAAATTTATTGATTACTGGGAAGGAACTCTCATCTATCAATTCCTAATAAGCTTTTGCTTTATAAGCAAATACTGAAGCCTGTTTGGACTTATGGTGTACAGCTGTGGGGATGTACAAAGCAGAGCAACAAGGATATTATCCAACGATTCCAAAACAAAGTGCTAAGAAACATCATCAACGCACCATGGTTTGTCGGAAATAGCGACATCCACAAAGATCTGGGCATAGAACCCATCAAAACGGAAATTATGAAATTTGCTAGAAGTCAATAAAAAATGAAGTTTACTAGAAGATAATAAAAAAGATTATTTAAAAAAAAATACCAAAAATGCATCGGGATGCTGGAAATTCAAACATTCTACGGCATTCATCCCAACGGCCTTCATCGAGGATTAACAGATTAACTCCATGATCTGATACTAATTTTATGCTCGGAAAGCAAGCGTCAGCCTAATTTAAAAAAATATCAATTTTTAATAGTTCTGTGTACAATTTTGCAAGTTCTCCCTACATTTGTTGGCCTTAACGGTGGATAATGTAATTTAAAAGAAGTAGAAAAAATTAAAGTGTTCTTTAATTCAAAGAACACCGGCTCCAGTAACCAAAGAATTATCACAGATAATATATAATTTCGCGCAAAACTCTAATCATCTACCAACACAAATAACGAATCATAAATCGAATTGAATACAGGATTCCTAAAGACTTTACAATATATCTATAGCCACAGCTTTCTTATTTAAACAACATAAGAAAAACGGAACAAGAGAGCTTAACAAAAATAGCCTAAAAGAACTGGAACAGACCACATCACCTACTACAGAAAAACCTGAACGGTAGCGGAGTGGCAAACCAACAAATGATGTGAACGATTTGAAGAAATGTTCAAATGTTCTTCCAGCAGCAAGAAATATCATTATAAAGCTGCATAAAGGATACGATTGTCTCTAGCTCTTTTGAGGTCGTCTTTGTTAAACAAAATGAAGATTTTCAAAGAACTCTAAATCAAAGATCTCTAAATCAAAAAGTAATACTAGATGCTATACACTGATAAAAACTGAAAAGAGACAAACATATGCATAAGTGCATGGTAAAATAAAAGAGAAATGTAACTTGGAAGCTACAGTCACAAAAATTAAATCTGTGCGCCGCACCAGAAAGCACGTTGTTTTATAGGAATTGGGCTTAAAATATAAAAATAAGTGGCATTTTTGTCAACCAAATACCACTTTTAAGTTCAGGAAACTAGGTTGATGGTTTTTTTGAAGGTGTATTTTGAAATAAACCATCCGGAGAGATTTTCAAAGTAGAGATGTTCCAAAAAAATCGATATTTTTAAAAATCGATCTTTTCAATCCGATCTTCATTTATTTTGAATCTATTTTTGAATCTAAAAGAATCGATTTAAAAGAGTATCGAATGGTATATTTCAGTTAAAAACATTGTTCACTTGAAGTGAAACCAAATTTGCTATTCATATTCATATTAGCCGATTTATATCCGATTTGCATTCAACAAATTTTTCATCTTGAAAAAAACCGAGACACTAGATTGAAAAATTATTCAAGTCAAACCGAGAAAAAATTTCTTCTTGTAAAAATAAAAAGATGAAACCCGAGATCCAAACCCAAAAACTGTTATAAAAAAGATGATGTTGTTTTTTACAAGATGAAAAGTTTTATCTTTTTGTAGCAAAACATATAAACAGATGACAATACATGTATAAAATTAGTTTAATATACTATGTTTTCGTTACTCACACAAATAAAAATAAAATGTTATTGCAATTTTTGTTTTTATTTCAATTTTACAAAATTGATTTCAAGATCAACTTCTTCTTCAAAATTTGTAGAATGTAAATCGGCTATAAGTTTCGATAAAAATATTTCGTTTTGTTAACGCTTTAAAACAAATAAACGAGACATCTGTCTGTAGATACGTGAATTTTATGATACGTGAATTTGTCTCGACTTGGTTGCCACTGCAACCCCAGTACCTTAACTTCGTTGATATCTTCGGAGATTATCTTTAGAATTGACGATATAGAATCAGTAACATTTATTTCGATAACAACCCGTATATGAGCGTGTTTAATTTATAATGATCGATGGTGTATCTGGTGTCTTGCGCCATACTATTCTTTGATATCGATGATCAGCTGAGTGTATCCATATCTGCCGATTTATTCTTCGCATCTGCTGTAAACACAATTTGATGAATGCGGAATCGTAACAAGATATCACTTAAAAGATTTTGCAGCGTTGGTCCTGTAAGTAAATTAGCATTTAATGACTAGCCCGAGCTGGTCTTGTCCGACGCGTCAAAAACCACCCGCAGTTTGGTCGTCGGGGATGTTTCCTTGTAAACTCCATGATTTGGAAGATACACATAGTCGCTATGTGTTTCTGGGCAAACTACCTTTGCCATATGGCTGAGTCGTAAATACTTCTCCATAAATTCAACATATTGATCCTGTAGGTTTTCGGTTTTTCATGAATTTTTTCGCCATACTTTTCAATCAGTTGATAGCCATGTAAAATGATTCCTTTAAGGAATCATTGTATTTACATGGCTATCAACCGATTGGTATGGAGCGTGGCGAAGTTCTTGGCCACCTCCTGATTTGACTTGCATTACTTTGAATATTTTGTTTGGTGTGATGTCCTTGATGACCGGGATTGGCCGGTTTCCCAGGTATTGTGATTTTGATTTGCTAAAGATGTTTCTTGGTATTGAACTTGCTAGTTTTGCAATTGCTGCTTGTGGATTTCTGAGGACGCTCGCAGGGTGCTGTGACCGATTTTTTACTGATTCTGTACTGGAGTGGTGTAGGCCGACAGTAGTGTTAGTGAGGCCTGGTTCACTTGTAGGGATGATAGAGTGGGATTACTGCGATAGTCTTACCAGAACTCGTTGGGGACTTTTAGCGTCCGGCTCAGTTTGCAAGTTTTGTCGGGGAATGGATGGTGTCGGTAGGGCTCACGTGTTTGGTGAGTGGCGAATTTTTGTCTGCTGTCAAGGGTGGTTTGTTTCAAAGAAGACATTTTGATGGCACCATTAATAGTGCAAGCTTCTAGTCTCTTACTTTTGTAATCGGTCCCAGCTTGAAATTTGCTTTTGTTTTAAAAACTGTAAATCTGTAATCTGGGTTGCTGTGAAGTTTGTGTGTGTTGAGGTGCCTATCGGTGGTTAGTATGGGATGATTTGTGGATGTGTGTTGTACAGTTGGTGGTCATAATACTCAAAATGGCACTGTTATATTGTTTTGAATTTTTATGTATTGTGAATTTCTATTTTTATATTTCTGATGGTCGATCAATGATCGTTGAAGAGAACGGACGTGTTTTTTCCGTTCTCTTCTTTTTTCAAATTTATTTTTTTTATTAAGTAAATTTTTTTTTTTTTTTGGTTCGAGTAGTGTTGTGCGTGTGTGTGTGTTTGTGCTATAAAGTGGATTGTGAACTCTGTCGTTTTCCCAGAGTACAGGTACCAATCAAAGCCAACTCAGGTGTGCAAATACGAGTCATTAAGGCTCGCCAAGACCGGCATAGTTGTGTAAACGGGCCATGAAGGCTCGCTGAAACACGAATTTTATTAAATAATTAAATAATTTTACTATGGCCTTTGTCTCATCATTCGTAGTCGTTTTTTATTTTATTTTTCAAAGTACATAATAAGTATATAACGAAAGTAAATAAAAGTTATACTACGTCGTACTGCAGGGGAAATGTTGGTATTTGTACATTTGTGTTGGTTTTATTTTATTTTATTGAATTTAGCTTGATTTAGCATAAAGGATATATATTTAATTTGTTGTTTTTGGTAAATTTTAGTGTATTTTGTGTTTTTTGTTGGAACATTTTTTAATTTTCTTTTAAGTGTATAAGTGTAATATATAATACATCTAGATGGTTCTGAATATCTCACATGTATTGAAATCTGAATACATAGGTCCCGTTGTTAAACTCGCTTTTTATTTTTGTAAATATCAATGAATTTTGTATAAATTGTTATATGTATATGTGTGTATATATATATATATATATATATATATGTATGTATATATATGTGTATATGTGTGTATATATGTGTGTATATATATATATATATGTGTATATATATATATATATATGTGTATATGTATATATATATATATATATATATATATATATGTATATATATATATATATATGTATGTGTATGTATATATATATATATATATATATATATATATATATATATATATATATATATATATATATATGTATATGTTTATGTATATATATATATATATATATATATATATATATATATATATATATATATATATGTGTACGGGTTTTATTTGGATCTAATGTAGGAGAGTGTTTTCGGTATTGAAAATGTTTTTTTTTTCTCCATACCTGTGTTGTTGTAATAGAGTGATCGGTTTTTCGTGTGAGTATGTTGAATTTGGTATCTTTCGTTTGCGGGGGAAAGCGGATGCGTGTTTGGTTTTTGTATTGATTATTAATTTGGAGTGTGATATGATCGTTGTTTCTTATTGGAGTCGTAAAGATTGGTTTTTGTTGTGTTGTTGGGCTATCTACATTCGGTAGGATTTAGTTTTGAGATGTTATGCTGTTGGTTTTTTTATTATTAATTTATATTTATTGGGTTTCTTATTACATTTGACTTCAATGAATCGGTTGGTTTCTTGATTGTTTCCTTGTTTGTAGAGGTGTAATAGTGGGGGTTCTTGCTCCTGTGCTCGGCGCGACCAGCGTTGCTGGGGAGAGGAAGGTTAAAATACACGAGGCTGTATCAATGGTATAAGCTGCTGCGGCTGGGCTCACGGTGCCCCGTGGTCCGTTCGAACCAATTTTCGAGCACTTTTTCGAGTATATGGGGTCGTATCTCGGCGATGGCATCACGAATGTTGGCCTTCAAATGCTCAATTGTCTCTGGTTTGTCGGCATATCACTTGTCTTTAACGGTGCCCCACAGAAAATAGTTCAATGGTGTTAAATCGCAGCTTCTTGCCGGCCAATTGACATTACCATTTCTGCTAATTAAACGGCCATCAAACGTTTGACGCAATAAATCGATTGTGGCATGCGATGTGTGGCAAGTTGCACCATCCTGTTGAAACCAAACATCGTGCACATCAATCCCACGAAGAACGGGCGCAAAAAATCGGTTATCGGTAATGGTTGCGCCGTCCTTATTTTCAAAGAAATATGGGCCAATGATGCCTCCGCTCCACAAGCCTCACCAAACAGTCACTTGTAATGAGTGCATTGGCTTCTGTAAGACCACGTGTAGGTTTTCTGAGCCCCAAAATTCGGCAATTTTGCTTATTAACGTATCCAACAAGATGAAAATGAGTTTCAAAGAGTGCTCGAGGGTTGGTCCGAATGAGTGAAATAATGTTCCGTCTCTGATTGGAGCGGTTGTACTTTTGTTGCATTTTTAGGTTTAAACTTTTAAATGGCCCACCCGTTATGTATCATACGTACTTGTGTGTTCATTTGGTGGGGTCTCACTAGTGCGATTTGTGTTTTTCAGTGTAATTGCGGCTTGGCTGTTGGGCTTTCATTGATTGGTGGCTGATTTTTGGTCGACTTGCATTAGAGTTTGAATGGACTGATTGTAGTTTTAATCAGATAGGTATGATGTGTTATGTGTGTGTGTGTTTCCTTTCAGACGATTGTAGGCGGTGTTGGTTAGGAGATTTCGTTGGTGATTCCAGGTTGGATTGGTGTTTTGGATTTTGTTCAGAGGGGTGTTCCCCGCAGGTTGAGGTAAGGTGGTTGTGTGAATGGGTGAATCCGGACATTTATGCATGTGTGAGGGCTTCTAAATGGAAACATAACGGCCCAATTAATGGTTCCGCATCCATTGAGGGTGATCTTGAGAGCTGTGGTCTTGCGTGAGGTGAGGTGTTAGTGGTTTTGTTTGCGCTCGAGATAATCGGTCTGTGTGAGGATAGTTTATTGGATTTCTTGGTTAAGGGTTGGATTTTTGGGATCTTGCTGATACTCTTGGAGGTGATGGTTGCGGATGGTTTGGAGTTGTTTTTTGCGCCGTGCGATCGTTGGATTCAGATGTGTGCGTTTGAACATGTGCATGGGTGTTCTTGTATTTGTGTGTATGTGCCTGCTCGGGCCGTTGCATGTGTGTGGTTGTGTTGGAGTGATATGTTTTCTTTCATTATTGTTTGTTTTGTGTGAGGGTGCAGTGGGAGTTGTCCCGATGTGGCCAGGGAGCTTGGTTTCTGGTTGTATTGTTGTATTGCTGTGTCATTTCATTGTTGTTAATTTTAGGATTTGTATGTAGTATTGTTATATTATTTTGTTATTGTGCTTCAGTATTGTTATATTTTTGTATATTTTATGTTTTTATATTAGATATATTGCTGAATTTCTGTATTTTTGTATTATCATATTATTATATAATTGTGTGGTTATCTTATTATATTAGAGTGAACAAGAAATATACATTTGGTGGTTGTTGGCAATAGTTCGCTTTTGGCTACAAGAGAGGTATGTATTTTTGACTTTCACGGTTTTGCTGCCATGGCCAATGAGCGCAGTATAAAATAGAACAGATGATGCGTTTTGTTTCGATTTGTATATTGCC
Organism: Tipula confusa; assembly: GCA_963556175.1. NCBI lineage: Eukaryota > Metazoa > Arthropoda > Insecta > Diptera > Tipulidae > Tipula > Tipula confusa. The sequence goes on along the minus strand of CAUVYK010000362.1, from coordinate 15,979 downwards.
CAAACGCAGAGAAGTGTGAATGTGCAATAAATGTGGAGAGTCGGCCGGTTTCACTTTCATTTGTGCGCTGCACGGAATGTGGAGTTGTGTTCTGTTGTTGCATGAGGAGTGGAGTCACAGAGTATGGATGGTTGGAATGTTGATGACAGGGTGGTCAATGGGATTGAATGATTTTGTTGCATAGCATAGTTGCAGTGTTGTTGAGGTTGTTGTTATTTTTGTTTAAGTTGGTGGGGTCCCTATGGGATTGAGATTGAGTATTTATGGTCAGTCTATAGTTGCTTGATCCAAATCTTTGGGAGGTTTGGTTGTAAATTTGCTTTTGTAGACTGGAGCATTGCCTTGCTGTAGTGGGAGGTCTGTTCTTGTCAATTTTCACCCGGAAGACATTGCATATTTATTAAAGGCCTCCAAATATGTGCTTGAAGTAACTTTTCCCAGCAGCATTGTGAGATCTTCTGTGCCATTATAGCTAAAACACCCCAAACCATTACTTCACCTTCTCCGCTGTGCGAGTTGGCATTGTTATGTTACGAAAGTCTCTTTATTGAGGTGTCGAATAAAAATATTTTTTACGTAGCTTCCATCTAAAGAAAAAAACGATTCGTTGTTTCATAATACTATCCGCCAAAACTCGGCATGTTTCACTAAATAGGTACGAGCAAAGTTTATTTGGTTTTTTATTCTTCTAGCTTGTAAATGGCTTCTTTTTATATTCGCTTCACATCACAAAGCCATCTGTGTACAGTTTGAGACTAATTTTTAGTTCTCTTACATACTGATTATCTCACTTAGAACAGATTTTCCTGTACTCAGAGGGTCATTGTATTTCTTTTACGCTCTTTAGGCACTTTAGGATTTTGGATTTTCAAATTTGGTACATCACCAAATTTATGTGGCAGTTTGTATCTGTATTATTACAACTATATTATTATATTATTTTTTTATATTATAAGGTAAATTTATATTTATAAGGTATATAAATTAGATTTTCGGTGATTATATGACGTATTTATCGTAAAGCGGTTAATTCAATTGATTTTTAATGTTTAATCAAATTTTATAAAATCTAATTTATATTATTTTATAATTTTTATAATTTCTTATTTTTATAAATGTAAAAAATTAATTAATTGTAAATTTCAGGTAAAAACTAATCCAATTTATTACAGCATATGGCTTGTAGTAATTATATTATTTATGTTATTATATTAATAATTAATTAATTTGTAATTTCAGATTAAAAAATAATTAATTAATTTGAATTTTTAAATTAAAAAATAATTCTATTTCTTACAGCCTAAGACTAAGATCAATTAGTTCATTAATAGATGTTGTTTTCAGGAATCCTCTACAGATTACAGATGAATGGTGGCACACTGGAGTTGCTGATAACAGATGGCAGAATGCAGAGCAGTACAACAAAAATGTGATTGTCTTACACTAACAGTAGTTTGAATATTGGATACCGAGAAATTGGACCAATTAAATCATAACTAACATACTTTTCCTTTCCCTAACCCACAAAAATTTACTAACTATTGGCCGCCAAGGTGTCTGTAACCGGGTCGATCTCAATAATTTAACTAGTATCCTTCCACATCCTTCCAAGTATATGTAAAAACGGGTGTACTGTGGGCCCGGCGCTTTCCGGGATATCCTGCTTAATGCTTGGCAGTACATTCAAAATCAATCAATCAATCAATCAATCAATTGTGAATTTCTATTTTTATATTTCTGTAGGCACACACACCCGCCTCTGCTCATGCAAAATAGTAGGAACAGTTGCGCGTCGTTCAGTTGGAGAACACTCGCACCTAGGTACTTGCAGTTTCTGGCAGTGGAGGGCAGCTATTGACTGCTCTGCGGGGAGGAGGTCTTGTGTTGGGGCTGTTTGTTTGTGTTAGTGTTTCTGAATTCAGGGTTCGGGGATAAGTTTGGGCCCTGAATAAGTTGTGGTAGATAGAGGGGGATCGGTCCATTTGTAATTCGGAGATGATATTGTTGGAATTGCGTTTGGGGAGAGGGTTAGTGAGGCTATAGAGTTGGAGGATTGTTGTCAGGAGTGGGATGTTGGGTTTATCGGTGAAGTTTGACCAATTGGAGTTGGTTTCGGTTTCTTGTGGTTTTGGGGTCGGTCAACGGCGGGACAGTGGGGGACTCTCGCTGGGATCTGGGAAGTATGTTGTAGACGGCTGTGGAGGTGGCTTTTAGTTGTATGGATGTGGAGAGGCAGCGATGTTTCTGGGGTAGCCTAGTGAAGTGGGTGATGGAGGTTTAAGATTGTGTTGTGTGGTTGGCATTCTGATTTTTGGTGGTGGTCGTACCTGTGAGTGTCGTTTCGGAATGAGGTGGGATTCTGGTCTTATACAGGATATATTTCGGAGATCAAGGTTGCTAGGCTGGAGTAGGGCTTTGGGATTCCTCTTTTAGGAAATGGTGGATGGTTTTAATGAGAATCGTCAGGGGGACGTGGTGGTGAGGTGTGAGGCGTGGAGCACACTTCATGGACACCTTTTGAGTTGACATCGACTATTTTGATTTGGTTTTGGTGTGATGCGCTTGATGTCCGGAATCCCAGGAATTGTGACTTGGATCTGGTGGAGATGGTTTGTGGTAGTGAACTTGCTAGATTTCCAATTGCTGCATGCAGCTTTTCAGGAGACACTCCCGAGTTGCTGGGGTCAGTTTTTACACTGATTCTGTTTCGGTGTGGTGTGGGCCGACAGTCGCATATGTGTGGTTTGGTTTACTTGTAGGAGTGATAGAGTGAGGTTGGTCAGATAGTCTTTCCAGATCTCGTTGGTGACTGTCAATGTTTGAATATCGGTTCAATTGGCAATTTTGATTTTCGAAGAGGCCATTCAGTTCAATAAAATTGTGATTGTCTTGTGCTAACAATAGTTGGAATTTTGGCTACCGGGCATCCGGACCAATTCTGTCATTGCTAACAAACCTTCACCTTTACACCACAAAAAATTCTAACTATCGATCGCTTAGGTGTCAGTAACCGGGTCAAGCCTGTCATAACTCACATTCCTCCCATTCCTTCGGTTTTGTTATATGTAACATGGGTGTACGGTGGTGCCCGGCATTCCGGGAGTTCCTGGTTCGTAATTTGCCGTACACTCTAATCAATCAATCAATCAATCATTAAATGTGCTTTAATCTAATTAATTTTACAAAACAAAAAAAGTAAAAAATTTTACTAACAATCTGCACAGTCAGAAAGTAAAAAAAACACTCAAAAATAAACAAGAAAACACTATCAAATACACTAGAAGTAATGGAATTTCTATGGATTTAATTTTCAAGATGTTAGTCTTGATTTTCAGAAATATGTAGAGCTATAGGATTTCAGAGGGACCCATCTCCAATATGTTGAGTAATAAATGGAATCTACATTTGGTGATTACAGCGGTCTCATTCAAGAAGCAGCTAGTTGGTGGGTTTTGATAGATCGTTGGTTGGGAGACTGAAAGAAGTCTTACTGGAATTTTGAATCTATCCGCGTAGGCGAAGTTCTTGTGAAAGTGGTCCATTCGATTATTTTTGCTACAATTGGAGGGAGGCTGGTTAACCTGAACAATGTTGGAATTTTGCGTGTATTTTTATTATAATATTATATTATTATGTTTTAATCACTTTTGGCCATGGCGGCAATAACGTAAACGTATTTCTACATTCAGCTAGTACACGGAAAAATATTTCTTAATATGTTAATATCATATATCGCGGCTAAAACTAGCAAAATACAATAATGTTCATGACAAAGTACAAGTTTTCCCGTTTTGCTATGACACCGATTTTATCCATCTGTATTATATATATATATATATATATATATATATATATATATATATATATATATATATATATATATATATATATATATATATATATATATATATATATATATATATATATATATATATATATATATAGTTATTTGGAGTATTTTGTTTACCATGTTAACATTAACTAAGTAGGCCTCGCATCTTCACAGAATCAACTACATGAGACGTTAAAACTTTGTAATCAGCTTGATCTATTTCCTGACAAATTTCCAGAGTGACGGCAATGTCGTGATTGGAACAATATAATTTCTTCGAATTCAATTTCGACATATTTTTCGACACTCAACCAATTGTCATTTCGAAATGGATAAAATATAAATAGCTTGCACAGTCATCTCAACAGAATTTAATATTGCAAGTCCAACAGAGTATAATTTTCCACTAAAGTCCTTCTAGGGATGCTCATCTTGCATTTGTACAAATTTTCTATGCAAATCACTAATACGAATCTCGAGATAAAGCACTCAATTCTTCCACACTATTCGAATATTTCTGATATTTCAATTGATATTATAACGATATTAAATCATCCCATTTAATTTTCGATGCATTACATGTTAAAAACATCGTTGGATTTCTAACTGCCGCGACATAGCAAATAAACCTTACGCTCGCTCCAATATCGCGCCGAATCTGGTATACTTTCATAAATGATAAATTCGAATCAAAACAGGATTCTATATAACCTTTATCTTCTATTATTTTTCTGGTGGTATTTTCCATATAATCCTTCACTCACTCAAAGCTGACTGAGCATATTTTGTTGTTATGTCATCAAATCCCATTGGTTCTAAGACATAATTATTTTTATTAGATGTGCATATGGTCGATTGCCAAAAATTTTCAAAAAGGAACAAACTGCTTTAAAAATTCCAAAGTCCATTAGACTCCAATTTTTATACAGCGGCTTGCTCACGTTTTTCCTTTCAACAAGCATTACATGTCGCTCTGCTTGTGTCATACATATATAAAGTAGACACACAAAACTTAAAAACATAAGAAGAGCTACAACGACAAATGAAAACCAATGAAAATGAAATACAGGTAAATCAAAGCCTGCTCACATAACAACGGTCGATAACAAAAAGAAACAAAACAAAAAACAAAAACAAGATTATGTTGATCATGAAATATCAGCAATTTTACCCAAATATCCGGCTTAAATCTAAAACACAATATGCACGTAAAGTGCCAAACAAACACGTCTCACAGGATTTAATTGCTGATGTTTTAGAGAATCCTTCTCACTCAATGATATTTCATCAATATCGCAGTAAGCTATATAGTGACCTAAAATGCACAATGCCTCAATAGCTCAATAGCTTACTTTCATCCATTGACACAGTACAAAATGATGATGATGGAAAATGTGACTCTGACTTGTAGGTAAATTTCACAGTTGACAGAATTCTGACGAAAACCTGGTAGAATGGAACCCCAATAGGGTAAAAAATTATCTATATATATATATATATATACATATATATATACATATATATATATATATATATATATATATATATATATATATATATATATATATATATATATATATATATATATATATATATATAGATATATATATAGATATATATATATATATATATATATATGAAGATTTATGTGTTAACAGAAATCCGCCTCATCATAAAAATCATAGTGGCATCAAAAAAGCACAAAAACAAAAAAACATATAACAATGACAACAGAAGTAATAATAAAGTGGAATATATAATTCATAAGATAAACAAACAAACAATATATGAGTATTATGTCTTTTTAACATTCAAAGTAAATCAAAAAATATGTATGATAAAAATATAAAAATAAAAAAAAAATTTCAATGTTTTGTGAATTTTCTCTAAAGCAATATTATGTCTGAGTTAAGCTTTTATGTTTTCACTTCAAGTTGTTTTCGTTTTTTTTTTTTTTTATTCCTTTTTTCATTTTATGATTATATTTGATGGTAATAACCTTAAACAATATAAGGTAGTACCTACATAAGTATTTTGAATGGAATTTTCCTTTTTTTTTTTGGCATGTTGAAGATGTTTTTGGTTTATTTCACTCGATAATAAATTGTGAAAGCTTTTTCCGTTTTCATTTATGAAATAAAAAAAAAATTTAATTTTTTTGTTATGCCGCTGTATATGGGTCGCAAAGGTGATTTTAGGTATTTAATGTAAACGGAACCTAGTATCAACTCGATTTCTTAAAGTTCAACATACTTTGAACTACAAAAAATTGTAATAAGCTGACCCTAAGATAAGGACTTAATTTATGTGAATTTAAATAAGAATGTTCCAGAGTGTGATGTTAAAATAGCGATTTTACTTTCGAAAATTTGCCAATGCTATATTGTTTCAGGCTTTTTCCCCAAGCTAACATCAATGGTTACAAAGCCGTCTGGGAATCATCCCTACTAAGGCTTTTAGTCACTCCATCAATTTATGTTCGAATTTTGCAAAAACGTTCAGAGCCAGGTCATTCACGTTACCTACCAGGTTAATACCTTCCAGTGAAGGAGTTTGGAATACTCCATCATATAGAGTATTCCAAAGCGCCAGTTATTGTTTCAAGTACTGAGAACTACCATTAGTGTTTTCCGTCTGATTATGATAACTCTTTACTTCCATGATGATTCACAGCTCAATTGTGTAAAGACTTAGGTACTTTCCAGCATAAATACTACTCAAATGTACCATGTGCATCCACTAAACCAAAAAAAAATCAATATCTTGAAGATGTTGTTCTCGAAAGGCCCTCGAAAAGCCCTCGATTGGGAAATTTTGCTGGTACCTCAAAAGCTCTAAAGTCAAGTTCAAAAATATTCAAGGTGTTTTTACCATTATTGTTTTGGGACCTTGTAAATTTGGGACCAAAACAGCCGAAAGTCGAGCACAGTTATTCTCGAAAGGTTTGTGTCACGACTTGGTTGCACTCTAACCATAACGAGGGATCAAGAAGTACAATTTGAGTCGAGGTTCTTCGATGAATTATAGAAACTGTTGGGCTGTTAACTCATACAAGTATCATATACATAATGGGATATCACCCGCAAAGTAACGAAATGATTGAAAAATCTACATCACTCTCACAAAAATTCACTGAAACCAAGATGTAATACTTCAAACTGTATTGATGAATTGCTATAAGGATTGATACTTCTATCTAGGTTACTTTTAGGTTAAACTACTTTAAAAGAATATATCGGTTACTCAACCGTGGCTTAATTAGCTATATGGTTTTAGGACAGCCACGCTAAAATTTTATAAAAAGAGGGCGCTGCTAAGTCAGAGGCATCAGAATCAGTAGTGGCCACTTCTGTTCTGCCTGGAACCTCGTCTGAAGATATGTGTCCTTTAGACAAGAAGCCCCAAACTGTAGTTACAAATGATTTAAATCTTATAAGCGAGTAATCCGGATCAATAAATGAACTCTGTAATCTTTTTACGGCTTTGGATTCAGAAAGATTCAGAAAGATACGACATCACTGTTGTGGAGGTAATTTTTGCTAAGAAGGAATGGAAGATTTTTCTGCTTGCCAATTATTTGATGCAGATGTGGTAGCCGCTAGCATTGAGGTCAGTAATCAGAACCTCCTTAAAAAAATTATGAAATTGGAAAGTGTCCGAAGAACACTCCTTTTCTGATCATTGCTATCTACAATTTTGATTGGATTTAAAATACTCGAAAACTTCAACCTTTAGGAGTAGAATAAGAACCAACTAGGAAAGCTTCAGGTTAATTCTGAGTAATTGGTTACTAGAGTTGGTTGCTAAATATCGTGGATCAACACAGTAATTGGATTCCTTGGTCAACAGGATGTCCACTATTTCAGAATCGTGTTCTAAGGGCAATCCTTATCGACCATGGTGGCCAAAGGAACTACAAGTAATACGGCTGGAATACTAGATCATCAAAGGGAATTGCAAAGGGAATAACGGCTGGCGTCAATTGGGACTCCTATAAGGAAGTCCTTAAATCATATAAATACGAAATAAGAAGTGCAAAAAACAAAGCAGACGAATGAAGACTATTCTGTGACAACAAACTGGAGTCCACTGAAGCAGCTAGGGTACATAAGATTATATCTACCTGTCCTGCCATTTCAAATTATCTCCAACGTCCAGATGATATATGGATACAACGGGGGCGGAATCTTTGGAGCTTCTATTGGAAACTCATTTCCTGGGAAAAGCCTTTTAAACCTTTTAAACCTTTTAAGCCTTTTATGCCAGAAGGTCTGTATGGCAGAATTCGTGCCGACATTCAACAGCCCTTAATGATTCCTAGCTTGATGTGATTTTTAAAAGTAGCCTGGAACTATGTCATTTCCAAATAAATGGACTGAAGTAAAGGTTATTTTTATACTTAAGAGGGAAAAACGCATACATTGCGATCCAAAAGATCTTAGGTCCATTAGCTTATCTTCGTACTTCTTGAAAATTCTAGAGAGACAGATAGAAGCTTATATTAGAGGATCATTCGAGCCAGTAAAGTTAGGAGCATCTCAGTATACATACTACAAGGGGAAATCAGTGAATACAGCACTGCATTCCCTCTTAGGCCCTATTCAAAAATCACCCGAATATAAAGAATTCTGTTTGATGATCTTTTGTGATTTAAAAGTAGTCTTTAACAATGTCAAATGAGAGGCGATCACGCAGCCACTTTCAGATTTTGGTTTGGATGTATCACTCGGATGCGGGATTGATCAAATGCTCTGGGGTCATTTTGGCTAAAAGTAAAATCTAATCCCTCTTGATATTTTAGCTAAACAAATGACTACGTTTACAGCTATTAGGGTTAAATAAATTTATCTGTGGACCTGTAGAAATAAGGGATACTCATTTATTCTAATGAATAAGGAAATCCCCAAAGCCATTGAATACACCACCCCGGCATCATTCCTCGAAGTTAAATTTCTGACAGTTATTTCTTCCAGAGAGGACTGGGCGAGTGAAGCAGTTCTGAATCCTGGTATAAATAACACTACTTTACGGGTGTATCGGGAATTGATGGCAAGTTCAGTTGTGCGGTGTACTGCAAAGAACTAAATTTAAACCTCTCTTTTTGTCTCTCTGACCACTGTACTTTTTTTTAGGCAGAGCTCAACACAGTCAAAAAGCCATAAACTGAATGAAGTATAATGTTATATCTGTAAGCGCAATACTGCCGTTCAAGACATTGATACCATTTATGCCGAGCAAAACACAATACTACTTTGCACCGGACGTTCGAAAGGCTCAAACAAGCGATAATGGTCTAAAAGCCGATGTTTTCCAAGTACATCATCATCTAAAGAGCAAATGTTGCACATGCTGCTACAGTTAAGCGATTTACAGCTTTTTTGCGGTAATAAAGATTATTGATGCATCAAATAATTACCAGTGATGCCGAGTATTGTTAGATTCTGGACACAAGCATAGTTCGTTTTTGCGTCCTGTGCTAAAAGACTTGCACTGCTCCGTAAACACGCGAACATTCTCATTAAAGGTCTCACTTCGGATACGGAATCGACGAGAGGCATTATGTCAATCAATGTGAAATCCTTATATTGAAAAGATGAAACCATGAACATCAATATGCTAATTCTTCCAAAACTAACAAATTGTCTACCATTATGTGAAGTAAATACTACCAAGTACCAGAAAATTAAAGAGTTTCAATTAGCAGATCCCTATTTTAAAAATCCCGGTGTCGTAGATATGATTATTGGGGCCGACCGATTTTTTATTATATTTCAAGAAGGCAGTCTAGACACACTAGAATATAAATTAATAATTCAAAACACGATGTTGGATGGATAGTATCAGGAGAAATCACTAAATTGGAAAATCAACTTGCGAACATAAGTGTTAGCCTTGGTGTAAATGTCGATTAAGTACTTCAGTGATTTTGGGAAATTGAGAACCTCCCAAACTGTGCGTCATTTTCAACGGAAATAAACGAATTCGCGGAGCATTTCAAGGTACATTTTTTAGCGACATTTTTAGGAAGCTTTATTGTGAAATTGCCATTTAAAAAACAATTTGAATCATTGAGGGATTCGATAGTTATAGCTAAAACACGGTACTTCAATTTAGAGCAAAAATTCAAGCGCCAGCCTTATTTGAAATTAGAATATACCAAAATTATTTGAGAGTATATCACGTTGGGGCACTTAACGAAAATTCCAAACATTGCCACATCATGCTGTCATGAAAAATAAAAGCACAACAACAAAAATGCGTGTTGTGTTCGACGGTTCCAGTATGACAACTAAAGACAGCTCACTAAATGATGTACTAATAGTCGGGCAAAGTATTTAAACCCACTCTATGGACGACGTTGCTGAATTTGCGATACAACAGTTTTGTGATCACAGCTGATATCGAAAAAATGTATAGACAAGTCATAGTAGCCGAAGAAAATCAAGAATACCAACGAATATTATGGCGAGAAAATGTAGGATTCAATTGAGTGATTTCACGAGGGTTCAATTTGCGAATCATCCATTCCATTGTATATTGTAAATTGTTCAAACGGTGAAAGCGTCTCTGAAGCAGTAATAAGTAAAACATTTTTATTCAGCAGGCCATACGCATATTAAGTTTTGTCCATCAATTTATTGAAAACGCGAAACTCAAGAAGGGTTCACGAAAAAGAACAGCGATAACCTCTAAAGAAATTACAAAAGCTACTGAAGGTGTAATAAAGTGGTTACAGGTGAAAGAATACGCAAGCAATATAAAAATTGCAATATAAAAAAACAGGGTAGCTAATATCTTTCGAATGGCCAAGAAGGACATTAGAAAGACATTAGCTACCCTGATTTTAAACACCTCATCATGCACCCCACATAAAATATCTCCAGGCCCATCAAATACTTTCCATATTATCCGTGAAATGTATTGGATTGTAAGACACTGACACTAGCAATATCATTTTTCAAATGCGGGGTAGATTACGCTGGACCTATTGTTTTAGCCAGTAAGCGATTCACCAAAAGCGATTCACAAAGAAGTGATTACTGACTCCTGATGCACTTCCGCAGTCATTGGTGTGGTAACCGCAGTCATTGTATGCATACGATTCTGTTATAGTTGATATCTTTGAGTCTGGATGTTTGGTCGTTTATAATCTCATTTAGTTGTGTGAACAAACCCAACTCGGACCAATCCGATTAATTATTCCCATGCCCATCTTGATGGAGGTATGTTTTTGTTTTTTAAAATAACGACATAGTTTACTTTTAGGTTGCATTTGCTGATTTGCCATTTCTATCGCCACTGTAATGATAAAATATTACCCTTGTATCACTATCAAAAGACCGCCGAGTTTTGACGCTGCTGGGAGAATTATGCGCCATTTTATTAGGACCTTTAAAATGAATTGGATTTTATTACTTTGCCTAATGAAAAACTCAAAGCTTTCGCATAGGAACGTCCACATGCGATGTGGACGTTCCTAATGCTGCAATCAACGTTTATATTGTCATGTTGCCCACAGGTTCTATGTGGGCAACATAGAACCTGTGGGTTCTATGTTGCCCACATCTTCTTAATACAGAGACAGAAAAATAATGCGATGTACGCCTTTGACATACGATAACCATTCCACTTGTGCTTTCTAACTAAAAAAAAAATTGTACAATCACGCACATTCGTTGTTCGAGATATCAACTACTAGAAACTCAAAACAAAGACATCTCACACTACTGTCAATAAAAAAAACTTTACGTGTATTCTAAAACACTGAGTTGATTTATTATTCCACAATGACGTAACTTCTTTGTTTGCAATATCAATCTAAACCGATAATACTCAACAAATAAAAACCAGCTCGAATATTATTTTAGGACGTTAATCTTGTCCATTCTAATTAGATAAATATGTTATAGAGATTTTAAATGTAGGCTTATGGTTTGAAAAATTACATTTTCCAAGAATAATTGATGGTGGCTCAACAGTAAATTTCTGTTTACGAACGAACAAATTAATTTGTAGCCCATGATTTTATAGCTTTTGTGTTGGATTTTAATCCTTCGAATTGACAGGTTTTGCTGCTTAAAATAAACAGAACCCAATTTTGTTATTTACTGGTTTTAAGCGAATCAATGTTTATACCGTAACATAATAATAATAATGATCGGTCAGACCATTACTGGCCCATACCCTAAAACAATCGGGCTTTATGGATTGTTCTAGATATTAAGTTGATTTATAAATTAACGTGTTCCTAATATATCTCATTAAATTTATAATTATTGATAATATTATTGGTTAACCGCGGCCCATTCGATGCCGGATGGAACGGAGGAGTTGTAATCCGGTTTATTCCGTTAGCTTCACAGAATTTGTGAAGAATTCACTCAAAAACGAACTGTGGTTTATTTTCGATGACTTAACTCAAATTGTTACAAGAGTAATAATGTCCCGTTTTACAAGTCTGGTAAAAATCGGAATTGATTTTCAAATAATTACAGAATTAATTGGAAAATGGTGCAAGTCCGCTTCTAAATGATTATCAAATTGGAGACTAACATGTTCCCTTTTATTAAAATGTTCATCATAGACTAATTGAAGTTTAAAAAGGATTTTTGCACTACCATGCTTTGATGTGGGATTATACTCAATCAAAAAATCGTATGCCATTAATTTAATTGCCCATCATTGCAATCGATGTGCTGTTATTGTTGAAATTGGTTTCAAACTGGTTGAATTTGGTTAAACGTTGGACCCATATAAATATCGCTGGAGTTTAATGCAATCTATAAAACAATAGACAACCCCTTGTATAAAGTATAAAGTATAAAGTATAAAGTATAAAGTATAAAGTATAAAGTATAAAGTATAAAGTATAAAGTATAAAGTATAAAGTATAAAGTATAAAGTATAAAGTATAAAGTATAAAGTATAAAGTATAAAGTATAAAGTATAAAGTATAAAGTATAAAGTATAAAGTATAAAGTATAAAGTATAAAGTATAAAGTATAAAGTATAAAGTATAAAGTATAAAGTATAAAGTATAAAGTATAAAGTATAAAGTATAAAGTATAAAGTATAAAGTATAAAGTATAAAGTATAAAGTATAAAGTATAAAGTATAAAGTATAAAGTATAAAGTATAAAGTATAAAGTATAAAGTATAAAGTATAAAGTATAAAGTATAAAGTATAAAGTATAAAGTATAAAGTATAAAGTATAAAGTATAAAGTATAAAGTATAAAGTATAAAGTATAAAGTATAAAGTATAAAGTATAAAGTATAAAGTATAAAGTATAAAGTATAAAGTATAAAGTATAAAGTATAAAGTATAAAGTATAAAGTATAAAGTATAAAGTATAAAGTATAAAGTATAAAGTATAAAGTATAAAGTATAAAGTATAAAGTATAAAGTATAAAGTATAAAGTATAAAGTATAAAGTATAAAGTATAAAGTATAAAGTATAAAGTATAAAGTATAAAGTATAAAGTATAAAGTATAAAGTATAAAGTATAAAGTATAAAGTATAAAGTATAAAGTATAAAGTATAAAGTATAAAGTATAAAGTATAAAGTATAAAGTATAAAGTATAAAGTATAAAGTATAAAGTATAAAGTATAAAGTATAAAGTATAAAGTATAAAGTATAAAGTATAAAGTATAAAGTATAAAGTATAAAGTATAAAGTATAAAGTATAAAGTATAAAGTATAAAGTATAAAGTATAAAGTATAAAGTATAAAGTATAAAGTATAAAGTATAAAGTATAAAGTATAAAGTATAAAGTATAAAGTATAAAGTATAAAGTATAAAGTATAAAGTATAAAGTATAAAGTATAAAGTATAAAGTATAAAGTATAAAGTATAAAGTATAAAGTATAAAGTATAAAGTATAAAGTATAAAGTATAAAGTATAAAGTATAAAGTATAAAGTATAAAGTATAAAGTATAAAGTATAAAGTATAAAGTATAAAGTATAAAGTATAAAGTATAAAGTATAAAGTATAAAGTATAAAGTATAAAGTATAAAGTATAAAGTATAAAGTATAAAGTATAAAGTATAAAGTATAAAGTATAAAGTATAAAGTATAAAGTATAAAGTATAAAGTATAAAGTATAAAGTATAAAGTATAAAGTATAAAGTATAAAGTATAAAGTATAAAGTATAAAGTATAAAGTATAAAGTATAAAGTATAAAGTATAAAGTATAAAGTATAAAGTATAAAGTATAAAGTATAAAGTATAAAGTATAAAGTATAAAGTATAAAGTATAAAGTATAAAGTATAAAGTATAAAGTATAAAGTATAAAGTATAAAGTATAAAGTATAAAGTATAAAGTATAAAGTATAAAGTATAAAGTATAAAGTATAAAGTATAAAGTATAAAGTATAAAGTATAAAGTATAAAGTATAAAGTATAAAGTATAAAGTATAAAGTATAAAGTATAAAGTATAAAGTATAAAGTATAAAGTATAAAGTATAAAGTATAAAGTATAAAGTATAAAGTATAAAGTATAAAGTATAAAGTATAAAGTATAAAGTATAAAGTATAAAGTATAAAGTATAAAGTATAAAGTATAAAGTATAAAGTATAAAGTATAAAGTATAAAGTATAAAGTATAAAGTATAAAGTATAAAGTATAAAGTATAAAGTATAAAGTATAAAGTATAAAGTATAAAGTATAAAGTATAAAGTATAAAGTATAAAGTATAAAGTATAAAGTATAAAGTATAAAGTATAAAGTATAAAGTATAAAGTATAAAGTATAAAGTATAAAGTATAAAGTATAAAGTATAAAGTATAAAGTATAAAGTATAAAGTATAAAGTATAAAGTATAAAGTATAAAGTATAAAGTATAAAGTATAAAGTATAAAGTATAAAGTATAAAGTATAAAGTATAAAGTATAAAGTATAAAGTATAAAGTATAAAGTATAAAGTATAAAGTATAAAGTATAAAGTATAAAGTATAAAGTATAAAGTATAAAGTATAAAGTATAAAGTATAAAGTATAAAGTATAAAGTATAAAGTATAAAGTATAAAGTATAAAGTATAAAGTATAAAGTATAAAGTATAAAGTATAAAGTATAAAGTATAAAGTATAAAGTATAAAGTATAAAGTATAAAGTATAAAGTATAAAGTATAAAGTATAAAGTATAAAGTATAAAGTATAAAGTATAAAGTATAAAGTATAAAGTATAAAGTATAAAGTATAAAGTATAAAGTATAAAGTATAAAGTATAAAGTATAAAGTATAAAGTATAAAGTATAAAGTATAAAGTATAAAGTATAAAGTATAAAGTATAAAGTATAAAGTATAAAGTATAAAGTATAAAGTATAAAGTATAAAGTATAAAGTATAAAGTATAAAGTATAAAGTATAAAGTATAAAGTATAAAGTATAAAGTATAAAGTATAAAGTATAAAGTATAAAGTATAAAGTATAAAGTATAAAGTATAAAGTATAAAGTATAAAGTATAAAGTATAAAGTATAAAGTATAAAGTATAAAGTATAAAGTATAAAGTATAAAGTATAAAGTATAAAGTATAAAGTATAAAGTATAAAGTATAAAGTATAAAGTATAAAGTATAAAGTATAAAGTATAAAGTATAAAGTATAAAGTATAAAGTATAAAGTATAAAGTATAAAGTATAAAGTATAAAGTATAAAGTATAAAGTATAAAGTATAAAGTATAAAGTATAAAGTATAAAGTATAAAGTATAAAGTATAAAGTATAAAGTATAAAGTATAAAGTATAAAGTATAAAGTATAAAGTATAAAGTATAAAGTATAAAGTATAAAGTATAAAGTATAAAGTATAAAGTATAAAGTATAAAGTATAAAGTATAAAGTATAAAGTATAAAGTATAAAGTATAAAGTATAAAGTATAAAGTATAAAGTATAAAGTATAAAGTATAAAGTATAAAGTATAAAGTATAAAGTATAAAGTATAAAGTATAAAGTATAAAGTATAAAGTATAAAGTATAAAGTATAAAGTATAAAGTATAAAGTATAAAGTATAAAGTATAAAGTATAAAGTATAAAGTATAAAGTATAAAGTATAAAGTATAAAGTATAAAGTATAAAGTATAAAGTATAAAGTATAAAGTATAAAGTATAAAGTATAAAGTATAAAGTATAAAGTAT
>CAUVYK010000361.1:5000-27073 GCA_963556175.1 Tipula confusa | reverse complement strand
AATAATTAATAATAATAATTAATAATAATAATAATAATAATAATAATAATAATAATAATAATAATAATAATAATAATAATAATAATAATAATAATAATAATAATAATAATAATAATAATAATAAATAATAATAATAATAATAATAATAATAATAATAATAAATAATAATAATAATAATAATAATAATAATAATAATAATAATAATAATAATAATAATAATAATAATAATAATAATAATAATAATAATAATAATAATAATAATAATAATAATAATAATAATAATAATAATAATAATAATAATAATAATAATAATAATAATAATAATAATAATAATAATAATAATAATATAATAATAATAATAATAATAATAATAATAATAATATAATAATAATAATAATAATAATAATAATAAAATAATAATAATAATAATAATAATAATAATAATAATAATAATAATAATAATAATAATAATAATAATAATAATAATAATAATAATAATAATAATAATAATAATAATAATAATAATAATAATAATAATAATAATAATAATAATAATAATAATAATAATAATAATAATAATAATAATAATAAATAATAATAATAATAATAATAATAATAATAATAATAATAATAATAATAATAATAATAATAATAATAATAATAATAATAATAATAATATAATAATAATAATAATAATAATAATAATAATAATAATAATAATAATAATAATAATAAATAATAATAATAATAATAATAATAATAATAATAATAATAATAATAATAATAATAATAATAATAATAATAATAATAATAATAATAATTAATAATAATAATAATAATAATAATAATAATAATAATAATAATAATAATAATAATAATAATAATAATAATAATAATAATAATAATAATAATAATAATAATAATAATAATAATAATAATAATAATAATAATAATAATAATAATAATAATAATAATAATAATAATAATAATAATAATAATAATAATAATAATAATAATAATAATAATAATAATAATAATAATAATAATAATAATAATAATAATAATAATAATAATAATAATAATAATAATAATAATAATAATAATAATAATAATAATAATAATAATAATAATAATAATAATAATAATAATAATAAATATAATAATAATAATAATAATAATAATAATAATAATAATAATAATAATAATAATAATAATAATAATAATAATAATAATAATAATAATTAATAATAATAATAATAATAATAATAATAATAATAATAATAATAATAATAATAATAATAATAATAATAATAATAATAATAATAATAATAATAATAATAATAATAATAATAATAATAATAATAATAATAATAATAATAATAATAATAATAATAATAATAATAATAATAATAATAATAATAATAATAATAATAATAATAATAATAATAATAATAATAATAATAATAATAATAATAATAATAATAATAATAATAATAATAATAATAATAATAATAATAATAATAATAATAATAATAATAATAATAATAATAATAATAATAATAATAATAATAATAATAATAATAATAATAATAATAATAATAATAATAATAATAATAATAATAATAATAATAATAATAATAATAATAATAATAATAATAATAATAATAATAATAATAATAATAATAATAATAATAATAATAATAATAATAATAATAATAATAATAATAATAATAATAATAATAATAATAATAATAATAATAATAATAATAATAATAATAATAATAATAATAATAATAATAATAATAATAATAATAATAATAATAATAATAATAATAATAATAATAATAATAATAATAATAATAATAATAATAATAATAATAATAATAATAATAATAATAATAATAATAATAATAATAATAATAATAATAATAATAATAATAATAATAATAATAATAATAATAATAATAATAATAATAATAATAATAATAATAATAATAATAATAATAATAATAATAATAATAATAATAATAATAATAATAATAATAATAATAATAATAATAATAATAATAATAATAATAATAATAATAATAATAATAATAATAATAATAATAATAATAATAATAATAATAATAATAATAATAATAATAATAATAATAATAATAATAATAATAATAATAATAATAATAATAATAATAATAATAATAATAATAATAAATAATAATAATAATAATAATAATAATAATAATAATAATAATAATAATAATAATAATAATAATAATAATAATAATAATAATAATAATAATAATAATAATAATAATAATAATAATAATAATAATAATAATAATAATAATAATAATAATAATAATAATAATAATAATAATAATAATAATAATAATAATAATAATAATAATAATAATAATAATAATAATAATAATAATAATAATAATAATAATAATAATAATAATAATAATAATAATAATAATAATAATAATAATAATAATAATAATAATAATAATAATAATAATAATAATAATAATAATAATAATAATAATAATAATAATAATAATAATAATAATAATAATAATAATAATAATAATAATAATAATAATAATAATAATAATAATAATAATAATAATAATAATAATAATAATAATAATAATAATAATAATAATAATAATAATAATAATAATAATAATAATAATAATAATAATAATAATAATAATAATAATAATAATAATAATAATAATAATAATAATAATAATAATAATAATAATAATAATAATAATAATAATAATAATAATAATAATAATAATAATAATAATAATAATAATAATAATAATAATAATAATAATAATAATAATAATAATAATAATAATAATAATAATAATAATAATAATAATAATAATAATAATAATAATAATAATAATAATAATAATAATAATAATAATAATAATAATAATAATAATAATAATAATAATAATAATAATAATAATAATAATAATAATAATAATAATAATAATAATAATAATAATAATAATAATAATAATAATAATAATAATAATAATAATAATAATAATAATAATAATAATAATAATAATAATAATAATAATAATAATAATAATAATAATAATAATAATAATAATAATAATAATAATAATAATAATAATAATAATAATAATAATAATAATAATAATAATAATAATAATAATAATAATAATAATAATAATAATAATAATAATAATAATAATAATAATAATAATAATAATAATAATAATAATAATAATAATAATAATAATAATAATAATAATAATAATAATAATAATAATAATAATAATAATAATAATAATAATAATAATAATAATAATAATAATAATAATAATAATAATAATAATAATAATAATAATAATAATAATAATAATAATAATAATAATAATAATAATAATAATAATAATAATAATAATAATAATAATAATAATAATAATAATAATAATAATAATAATAATAATAATAATAATAATAATAATAATAATAATAATAATAATAATAATAATAATAATAATAATAATAATAATAATAATAATAATAATAATAATAATAATAATAATAATAATAATAATAATAATAATAATAATAATAATAATAATAATAATAATAATAATAATAATAATAATAATAATAATAATAATAATAATAATAATAATAATAATAATAATAATAATAATAATAATAATAATAATAATAATAATAATAATAATAATAATAATAATAATAATAATAATAATAATAATAATAATAATAATAATAATAATAATAATAATAATAATAATAATAATAATAATAATAATAATAATAATAATAATAATAATAATAATAATAATAATAATAATAATAATAATAATAATAATAATAATAATAATAATAATAATAATAATAATAATAATAATAATAATAATAATAATAATAATAATAATAATAATAATAATAATAATAATAATAATAATAATAATAATAATAATAATAATAATAATAATAATAATAATAATAATAATAATAATAATAATAATAATAATAATAATAATAATAATAATAATAATAATAATAATAATAATAATAATAATAATAATAATAATAATAATAATAATAATAATAATAATAATAATAATAATAATAATAATAATAATAATAATAATAATAATAATAATAATAATAATAATAATAATAATAATAATAATAATAATAATAATAATAATAATAATAATAATAATAATAATAATAATAATAATAATAATAATAATAATAATAATAATAATAATAATAATAATAATAATAATAATAATAATAATAATAATAATAATAATAATAATAATAATAATAATAATAATAATAATAATAATAATAATAATAATAATAATAATAATAATAATAATAATAATAATAATAATAATAATAATAATAATAATAATAATAATAATAATAATAATAATAATAATAATAATAATAATAATAATAATAATAATAATAATAATAATAATAATAATAATAATAATAATAATAATAATAATAATAATAATAATAATAATAATAATAATAATAATAATAATAATAATAATAATAATAATAATAATAATAATAATAATAATAATAATAATAATAATAATAATAATAATAATAATAATAATAATAATAATAATAATAATAATAATAATAATAATAATAATAATAATAATAATAATAATAATAATAATAATAATAATAATAATAATAATAATAATAATAATAATAATAATAATAATAATAATAATAATAATAATAATAATAATAATAATAATAATAATAATAATAATAATAATAATAATAATAATAATAATAATAATAATAATAATAATAATAATAATAATAATAATAATAATAATAATAATAATAATAATAATAATAATAATAATAATAATAATAATAATAATAATAATAATAATAATAATAATAATAATAATAATAATAATAATAATAATAATAATAATAATAATAATAATAATAATAATAATAATAATAATAATAATAATAATAATAATAATAATAATAATAATAATAATAATAATAATAATAATAATAATAATAATAATAATAATAATAATAATAATAATAATAATAATAATAATAATAATAATAATAATAATAATAATAATAATAATAATAATAATAATAATAATAATAATAATAATAATAATAATAATAATAATAATAATAATAATAATAATAATAATAATAATAATAATAATAATAATAATAATAATAATAATAATAATAATAATAATAATAATAATAATAATAATAATAATAATAATAATAATAATAATAATAATAATAATAATAATAATAATAATAATAATAATAATAATAATAATAATAATAATAATAATAATAATAATAATAATAATAATAATAATAATAATAATAATAATAATAATAATAATAATAATAATAATAATAATAATAATAATAATAATAATAATAATAATAATAATAATAATAATAATAATAATAATAATAATAATAATAATAATAATAATAATAATAATAATAATAATAATAATAATAATAATAATAATAATAATAATAATAATAATAATAATAATAATAATAATAATAATAATAATAATAATAATAATAATAATAATAATAATAATAATAATAATAATAATAATAATAATAATAATAATAATAATAATAATAATAATAATAATAATAATAATAATAATAATAATAATAATAATAATAATAATAATAATAATAATAATAATAATAATAATAATAATAATAATAATAATAATAATAATAATAATAATAATAATAATAATAATAATAATAATAATAATAATAATAATAATAATAATAATAATAATAATAATAATAATAATAATAATAATAATAATAATAATAATAATAATAATAATAATAATAATAATAATAATAATAATAATAATAATAATAATAATAATAATAATAATAATAATAATAATAATAATAATAATAATAATAATAATAATAATAATAATAATAATAATAATAATAATAATAATAATAATAATAATAATAATAATAATAATAATAATAATAATAATAATAATAATAATAATAATAATAATAATAATAATAATAATAATAATAATAATAATAATAATAATAATAATAATAATAATAATAATAATAATAATAATAATAATAATAATAATAATAATAATAATAATAATAATAATAATAATAATAATAATAATAATAATAATAATAATAATAATAATAATAATAATAATAATAATAATAATAATAATAATAATAATAATAATAATAATAATAATAATAATAATAATAATAATAATAATAATAATAATAATAATAATAATAATAATAATAATAATAATAATAATAATAATAATAATAATAATAATAATAATAATAATAATAATAATAATAATAATAATAATAATAATAATAATAATAATAATAATAATAATAATAATAATAATAATAATAATAATAATAATAATAATAATAATAATAATAATAATAATAATAATAATAATAATAATAATAATAATAATAATAATAATAATAATAATAATAATAATAATAATAATAATAATAATAATAATAATAATAATAATAATAATAATAATAATAATAATAATAATAATAATAATAATAATAATAATAATAATAATAATAATAATAATAATAATAATAATAATAATAATAATAATAATAATAATAATAATAATAATAATAATAATAATAATAATAATAATAATAATAATAATAATAATAATAATAATAATAATAATAATAATAATAATAATAATAATAATAATAATAATAATAATAATAATAATAATAATAATAATAATAATAATAATAATAATAATAATAATAATAATAATAATAATAATAATAATAATAATAATAATAATAATAATAATAATAATAATAATAATAATAATAATAATAATAATAATAATAATAATAATAATAATAATAATAATAATAATAATAATAATAATAATAATAATAATAATAATAATAATAATAATAATAATAATAATAATAATAATAATAATAATAATAATAATAATAATAATAATAATAATAATAATAATAATAATAATAATAATAATAATAATAATAATAATAATAATAATAATAATAATAATAATAATAATAATAATAATAATAATAATAATAATAATAATAATAATAATAATAATAATAATAATAATAATAATAATAATAATAATAATAATAATAATAATAATAATAATAATAATAATAATAATAATAATAATAATAATAATAATAATAATAATAATAATAATAATAATAATAATAATAATAATAATAATAATAATAATAATAATAATAATAATAATAATAATAATAATAATAATAATAATAATAATAATAATAATAATAATAATAATAATAATAATAATAATAATAATAATAATAATAATAATAATAATAATAATAATAATAATAATAATAATAATAATAATAATAATAATAATAATAATAATAATAATAATAATAATAATAATAATAATAATAATAATAATAATAATAATAATAATAATAATAATAATAATAATTTTTTTTTTTTTTTTTTTTTTTATTGGGGAGGGTGAAAATGCTTTTTGCGCACACAGTGTCGGGCTCGCATTTCTGCACTACCGACTAAAAACACCTTCCCCTCTCTACCGGACTAGCCTGGAACTGTTATTCACATTACTTCGGGCCAGTCCGTTTTTTGTTTGTATGCTCTCCCCGAGCTGCCTCCTTACTTAGGGAAATCTTTCCAGGTCTACCTTTTTCTCTCTCAGAATCCCCTCAATGAACTGTGACACGCGAATCCACCGATCCACCCCGTGAAGCAGAACATCCACGGCCGTCTCTGGTGACCATGCACCTACTTCTACCTCCAGTCTTGCTCTTTGCTCTTCCCATGCGTGACACGTAAAGAATGTGTGCTCCACATCATCAATACTTCCTGGGCAGTACAGGCATTCTGCCGACGTCACCTTCCGCATTCTAAACAGATATGATCGGAAGTATCCGTGGCCGCTCAGGAACTGTGTCAGGTAGAATCCGACCTCTCCATGCATCCTTTCAATCCAAGGGCCAACCTGTCCTATAAGCCTCGCTGTCCACCTACCCTTTGTTTCCCTCTCCCAGGCTTCCTGCCATATTTCTAGAGTTCGACATCTTTCTTCGAGGCTCGCTGTTTTTCGACCGATCTCCGACTTTCTGGTATATATAGCCTTCCGTTCCTTAGCCAGCAGATGAATGGGAATACACCCAGCTATAACCAGTATGGCCGCTTCCGATACGGTTCGGTAGGCCGAAGCAACTCGCAGAGCACTCCGCCTTTGTACCTGTGACAGACGCTTCCGGTACATATCCTTCTCCAGGGAGTCAGCCCAAATCTCTGCTCCATACAGGAGGACAGATTGGACCGCTGACATCAAAAGACGACGCTTGCCCGCTTTCGGGCCACCAACATTTGCCATAAGACGGCTTAGTGCCGTAACACCTTTCGAAGCCTTGTCTGCTGTTCTCTTGATCTGTTCAAAAAAGGTCATTTTTGAATCAATCACTAAACCTAGGTATTTAGCTGTTGGTTTTGTCTCGACCACTTCATCGCCAATCCACATTGGTAACGAAGCTTGTATTCTTTTTTTTGTAAGGATTACTATTTCCGTTTTTTGAAGCGCTATTGATAACCCATGTTCTGACATCCAGCCAATCACGGTTCTCATCACTTGGTTGAGTTTAAATTGAGCCTGATTTATGTCCCGGGCAGCAATGAGCGCAGCGATATCATCCGCATAGCCAACTAAATGAGTCTCATCAGGCATTTCAGCTCGTAATAAACTGTCATAGGAGGCATTCCAGAGATCAGGTCCTAAGACAGATCCCTGTGCCGCTCCGGCTGTGACTGCTATCTTTCGCTTCCCTTCCTCGGTATCGTATATCAAGGTTCGATCCCTCAGATAATCGTGCAGTATCCTCATCAGATATTCCGGTACCCGAAACGACTGCTCCAATGCAAGCAGTGGTAAGCCTTGACCTTATTAGTTTTTCAAGAACTTTTCCTGCGGTGTCAAGCATACATAACGGCCGATACGACGATGGAAGCTTGGGGTCTCCTTTACCTTTGTTTATAAGGACAAGTTTTGCGCATTTCCAACGAGAACTAAAAACTCCCGCTGCCAGGCATGAATTATACATCCTGAGCAATAAACTAGGATCTTGTCGATAAACCATCTTCAGTACCTCATTGGGTATTCCATCTGGTCCAGGGGCTTTCCGTTTCTTTGTCGATAGGACAGCTGCTTCCAGTTCCTCTTCAGAAAAAAGGGGTATTTCTTCCTGCAGTCTAAGCTCAGTTGCGGCTCGCTCCGGATGGCTTGGAAAAAGAGTTTCAACAATTGTTTCCATTATGTGCGAGTCCATCACACTTGTTGGTTTCTGGGCTCCGAGCTTCTTAGTAACGATTTTGTATCCTAACCCCCACGGGTCTCGGTCTATATCCTCTACTAGAGTTCTCCAGCAACTTCCTTTACTACGGTTGATCGCTCGTCGTAGTTCCTTTTTTGCGGCCTTATATTCCGGAGACCTGAGATTAGCTTCCTCACGGCTTTTTGCACGTTGCGCTTTACGCCGGAGCATGAGGCATCTCTTTCGCAAGTCTGATATTTCAGGCGTCCACCAATAAACGGGAGGCTTTCCATGTCGTGGTTTTTTCCGTGGCATAGATGCCTCGCATGCCGAGGTGATGAGACACATGGTAGAAGCTACCAGAGCCTCAGTTGTAGGTCTTCCATCTCCATATAATGTCTCCGATAATTGCGTGCCTTTGGCAAGTTCTCTTTCAAACCGCTCAACATTAATTCTCAGTAAATTCCACCTGAGGGGTTTTTCATACGATCGGGATTGTCGTACATCACCAATCTGAAAGGTAATGTACTGATGGTCACTCGCAGTAAAATCTTCCAACACCTTCCATCCCTGAATGAGTGGTACAAGTCCCTCAGATGCAAGAGTAATATCTGGTATGGTTTCGGTGTATCCTGGTCTGCGAAATGTCGTAGTCGACCCAGAGTTTAGGACCAAGAGCCCTATTCTTGCAGCCGTTTCCAAAATCAGTCTTCCCCTGGAATCTGTATGTGGCATCCCCCACTCGAGAGCTCTCGCGTTTAGATCCCCGGCTACAACTACCGATCCGGTCACACGTAAAATTTCATCCTCCAAGGCGTCGAGTTTATTTCTGAAGTCAGCAATAACCTCGTTTGGAGTAAAATAGCAGCTGAAGTAGGTTACACTCTGGCTCTTCACCCATACAAAACCTCTGCCTGCCCCATGACTTTCAACATGGGCTTCTCTATTGGGTATCCAAATTGCCGCCGTGCCTAGTAAATCGGAATACCAGCAAGTTGACTCCTTGTTTCTATACTGCTCACTTAGAATGAGCAGCTGGGCCCCTTTTTCTACTGCCAGCTGATGCAAGAGATGGTCAGCAGTCTTGCTCCTGTGCATATTACCTTGCAAGATACGTATTATATTCGGTTCCTGGCCACCTGCAGTGCCTCACGATACACTTGGCACTTACCAGATCCTGGAAAATGAGTAAGCTTGGCCTGCTCAATCCCCTTTTCCGTGCATAGCATACAACTTTCCGCAGCAGTACACACTCTTGCTTTGTGACCGGCCCCGAAACACTTATAGCACAGCTTACTTCGGTCTGGCCCTTTGCAGTCCTTGGCCATATGACCATACCCAGAGCACCTAAAACATCGCGTGGCTACGGCTCTTTCCCGCACCCTACAGTACACCCAACCAATCTTTATCCTTCCTTCGTTAATAAGATCGGCGGCCCATTTATCACACATCTCTATGATGGCCACTTGCTGCCCCCTAATGCAAGGGACAAGATTAATTTTAATATCCCCTACCTCTGGAATATCGCTCTTGATTGCTGCCGCGACTTCTTGTTCCGTGGTGAAACCGTCAATGTCACGAATCTCCACCGACACTTTTGGCTGAAGGTTTAAAATCCTAGCCTGGTTGCCCAATGCGTCTCTCAGCGCGCCACAAAAGCCATCTTTATTCTTGGGGTTCGGTCCTAATTCCAAGAGAACGTCGCCTGTTCTGGTCTGCCGGATTGAGTGGACCTGTACCTCGGAGTCCTCGGGTTTAACCTTACTACGAATTTCCCCAAGAATTTCTGCGTAGGATTTCCCTTCCATTGGTTTTATTATCAGCGCTTCAGGTCGGTACCTACGGCGCTTACCACGCCTTTTCTTGGGTTTCCCTTGTGTGGTAGAGATGATCTTGGACTCAGCAGTGGGCTTGGTACCCTCCAGCTTCTTATTCTCCACTGCCTTCATCTCCAGGTTTCTCCGTCTCCTCTCTCTCTTGGATACCTGTCTTTCCCAGGCAACTTTCCCTGTGGAGTTTGGCGTCTCATCTCTAACCTTCTTCTCCTGGTGGTTATGCTGGTCCGCCGGACTCGAGGCAGGTCTTTTCTGCCTTCCTGCTGTGTTGGGGGTTTCGGGAGCTTTCTGCAACCCTGTACTATAAGGAAGTTGGTTTTCGGGCTTCCTCCGGTTAGAGACACCATATGCAATGGCGCCAAACACATCTTCCAGTTCAACCAGACCGAACTTAATATCATTAGATATATTTTTTTGTCTATTGGTCACAGCCTTCATCTTGCTGATGATGCTCTTGCATCTCTTCAGTAACTCCTCCATACCTATACTCTTCTCCAGAATAAGTTGTCGGTCCGGAGAAGTGTGAATTCCAGGCGTTAAGTTCTCATCCATCCGGCCTTCATTCTCATTGGTACCTCCACTCCCATTTAGGCTGATCAATATAGAATTATCCTCGCTCTCCTTATCCCCTGGAGCTTGTTTTGCTGGTAAAGGTGGTACTTTACGTATAGCACCGCTCTCTTTCGGTGCTTTTGTTGTTTCATCCTTCATTACCTGGCCAGGTAACTTTAGTTGGCTAGGTGGTGTTCTTTGCATCCGACCACTTCTGCCAAATAGGATGTCTTCCCTCTCCTCAGCATCAACCAAGTCACCCGTTGGTATAAGGTGACCAAGGCTAACCACAGCAGCCTGGCTTGGTGCCATATCTGGTCCTGAAGCCAAGTTAGCCGTCCCTACTACTTTATTGTACAATGTCCAATTACCATCTAAGCTCTCCAACCTGGTTGCTCCGGAAGTATTTGGGGACATCGTTAAATCTACTGCCCTTAATATTGTTGTTTTATTATTATTATTTTTCATCTATATTCCCACGAGTTGCACGAGAAACAACGGTCACCTATGACAGAGCTCTGCGTTATCACAGGAAGGCTATAAGTTTAAACCGAAGGTCGCCTAATTCGGAGTTCGCATACTAGAGACTAAGCTTCCCCTTAGCCACGCAGCCCTCGGCGTATGCAGTGCCACCTTGGCTTGGGTGAGCTAGATTTTTTGGTCCGCCCCGGGTATTTGATTTCCCCGGTACCTGCCATATCTGGCGGGCTCTCCCCTATCCGCCACCCGAGGAGGCGCCCGATGGGGGAACTAGCAAACCCCACACGGGAATAATATTAATAATAATAATAATAATAATAATAATAATAATAATAATAATAATAATAATAATAATAATAATAATAATAATAATAATAATAATAATAATAATAATAATAATAATAATAATAATAATAATAATAATAATAATAATAATAATAATAATAATAATAATAATAATAATAATAATAATAATAATAATAATAATAGTAATAATAATAATAATAATAATAATAATAATAATAATAATAATAATAATAATAATAATAATAATAATAATAATAATAATAATAATAATAATAATAATAATAATAATAATAATAATAATAATAATAATAATAATAATAATAATAATAATAATAATAATAATAATAATAATAATAATAATAATAATAATAATAATAATAATAATAATAATAATAATAATAATAATAATAATAATAATAATAATAATAATAATAATAATAATAATAATAATAATAATAATAATAATAATAATAATAATAATAATAATAATAATAATAATAATAATAATAATAATAATAATAATAATAATAATAATAATAATAATAATAATAATAATAATAATAATAATAATAATAATAATAATAATAATAATAATAATAATAATAATAATAATAATAATAATAATAATAATAATAATAATAATAATAATAATAATAATAATAATAATAATAATAATAATAATAATAATAATAATAATAATAATAATAATAATAATAATAATAATAATAATAATAATAATAATAATAATAATAATAATAATAATAATAATAATAATAATAATAATAATAATAATAATAATAATAATAATAATAATAATAATAATAATAATAATAATAATAATAATAATAATAATAATAATAATAATAATAATAATAATAATAATAATAATAATAATAATAATAATAATAATAATAATAATAATAATAATAATAATAATAATAATAATAATAATAATAATAATAATAATAATAATAATAATAATAATAATAATAATAATAATAATAATAATAATAATAATAATAATAATAATAATAATAATAATAATAATAATAATAATAATAATAATAATAATAATAATAATAATAATAATAATAATAATAATAATAATAATAATAATAATAATAATAATAATAATAATAATAATAATAATAATAATAATAATAATAATAATAATAATAATAATAATAATAATAATAATAATAATAATAATAATAATAATAATAATAATAATAATAATAATAATAATAATAATAATAATAATAATAATAATAATAATAATAATAATAATAATAATAATAATAATAATAATAATAATAATAATAATAATAATAATAATAATAATAATAATAATAATAATAATAATAATAATAATAATAATAATAATAATAATAATAATAATAATAATAATAATAATAATAATAATAATAATAATAATAATAATAATAATAATAATAATAATAATAATAATAATAATAATAATAATAATAATAATAATAATAATAATAATAATAATAATAATAATAATAATAATAATAATAATAATAATAATAATAATAATAATAATAATAATAATAATAATAATAATAATAATAATAATAATAATAATAATAATAATAATAATAATAATAATAATAATAATAATAATAATAATAATAATAATAATAATAATAATAATAATAATAATAATAATAATAATAATAATAATAATAATAATAATAATAATAATAATAATAATAATAATAATAATAATAATAATAATAATAATAATAATAATAATAATAATAATAATAATAATAATAATAATAATAATAATAATAATAATAATAATAATAATAATAATAATAATAATAATAATAATAATAATAATAATAATAATAATAATAATAATAATAATAATAATAATAATAATAATAATAATAATAATAATAATAATAATAATAATAATAATAATAATAATAATAATAATAATAATAATAATAATAATAATAATAATAATAATAATAATAATAATAATAATAATAATAATAATAATAATAATAATAATAATAATAATAATAATAATAATAATAATAATAATAATAATAATAATAATAATAATAATAATAATAATAATAATAATAATAATAATAATAATAATAATAATAATAATAATAATAATAATAATAATAATAATAATAATAATAATAATAATAATAATAATAATAATAATAATAATAATAATAATAATAATAATAATAATAATAATAATAATAATAATAATAATAATAATAATAATAATAATAATAATAATAATAATAATAATAATAATAATAATAATAATAATAATAATAATAATAATAATAATAATAATAATAATAATAATAATAATAATAATAATAATAATAATAATAATAATAATAATAATAATAATAATAATAATAATAATAATAATAATAATAATAATAATAATAATAATAATAATAATAATAATAATAATAATAATAATAATAATAATAATAATAATAATAATAATAATAATAATAATAATAATAATAATAATAATAATAATAATAATAATAATAATAATAATAATAATAATAATAATAATAATAATAATAATAATAATAATAATAATAATAATAATAATAATAATAATAATAATAATAATAATAATAATAATAATAATAATAATAATAATAATAATAATAATAATAATAATAATAATAATAATAATAATAATAATAATAATAATAATAATAATAATAATAATAATAATAATAATAATAATAATAATAATAATAATAATAATAATAATAATAATAATAATAATAATAATAATAATAATAATAATAATAATAATAATAATAATAATAATAATAATAATAATAATAATAATAATAATAATAATAATAATAATAATAATAATAATAATAATAATAATAATAATAATAATAATAATAATAATAATAATAATAATAATAATAATAATAATAATAATAATAATAATAATAATAATAATAATAATAATAATAATAATAATAATAATAATAATAATAATAATAATAATAATAATAATAATAATAATAATAATAATAATAATAATAATAATAATAATAATAATAATAATAATAATAATAATAATAATAATAATAATAATAATAATAATAATAATAATAATAATAATAATAATAATAATAATAATAATAATAATAATAATAATAATAATAATAATAATAATAATAATAATAATAATAATAATAATAATAATAATAATAATAATAATAATAATAATAATAATAATAATAATAATAATAATAATAATAATAATAATAATAATAATAATAATAATAATAATAATAATAATAATAATAATAATAATAATAATAATAATAATAATAATAATAATAATAATAATAATAATAATAATAATAATAATAATAATAATAATAATAATAATAATAATAATAATAATAATAATAATAATAATAATAATAATAATAATAATAATAATAATAATAATAATAATAATAATAATAATAATAATAATAATAATAATAATAATAATAATAATAATAATAATAATAATAATAATAATAATAATAATAATAATAATAATAATAATAATAATAATAATAATAATAATAATAATAATAATAATAATAATAATAATAATAATAATAATAATAATAATAATAATAATAATAATAATAATAATAATAATAATAATAATAATAATAATAATAATAATAATAATAATAATAATAATAATAATAATAATAATAATAATAATAATAATAATAATAATAATAATAATAATAATAATAATAATAATAATAATAATAATAATAATAATAATAATAATAATAATAATAATAATAATAATAATAATAATAATAATAATAATAATAATAATAATAATAATAATAATAATAATAATAATAATAATAATAATAATAATAATAATAATAATAATAATAATAATAATAATAATAATAATAATAATAATAATAATAATAATAATAATAATAATAATAATAATAATAATAATAATAATAATAATAATAATAATAATAATAATAATAATAATAATAATAATAATAATAATAATAATAATAATAATAATAATAATAATAATAATAATAATAATAATAATAATAATAATAATAATAATAATAATAATAATAATAATAATAATAATAATAATAATAATAATAATAATAATAATAATAATAATAATAATAATAATAATAATAATAATAATAATAATAATAATAATAATAATAATAATAATAATAATAATAATAATAATAATAATAATAATAATAATAATAATAATAATAATAATAATAATAATAATAATAATAATAATAATAATAATAATAATAATAATAATAATAATAATAATAATAATAATAATAATAATAATAATAATAATAATAATAATAATAATAATAATAATAATAATAATAATAATAATAATAATAATAATAATAATAATAATAATAATAATAATAATAATAATAATAATAATAATAATAATAATAATAATAATAATAATAATAATAATAATAATAATAATAATAATAATAATAATAATAATAATAATAATAATAATAATAATAATAATAATAATAATAATAATAATAATAATAATAATAATAATAATAATAATAATAATAATAATAATAATAATAATAATAATAATAATAATAATAATAATAATAATAATAATAATAATAATAATAATAATAATAATAATAATAATAATAATAATAATAATAATAATAATAATAATAATAATAATAATAATAATAATAATAATAATAATAATAATAATAATAATAATAATAATAATAATAATAATAATAATAATAATAATAATAATAATAATAATAATAATAATAATAATAATAATAATAATAATAATAATAATAATAATAATAATAATAATAATAATAATAATAATAATAATAATAATAATAATAATAATAATAATAATAATAATAATAATAATAATAATAATAATAATAATAATAATAATAATAATAATAATAATAATAATAATAATAATAATAATAATAATAATAATAATAATAATAATAATAATAATAATAATAATAATAATAATAATAATAATAATAATAATAATAATAATAATAATAATAATAATAATAATAATAATAATAATAATAATAATAATAATAATAATAATAATAATAATAATAATAATAATAATAATAATAATAATAATAATAATAATAATAATAATAATAATAATAATAATAATAATAATAATAATAATAATAATAATAATAATAATAATAATAATAATAATAATAATAATAATAATAATAATAATAATAATAATAATAATAATAATAATAATAATAATAATAATAATAATAATAATAATAATAATAATAATAATAATAATAATAATAATAATAATAATAATAATAATAATAATAATAATAATAATAATAATAATAATAATAATAATAATAATAATAATAATAATAATAATAATAATAATAATAATAATAATAATAATAATAATAATAATAATAATAATAATAATAATAATAATAATAATAATAATAATAATAATAATAATAATAATAATAATAATAATAATAATAATAATAATAATAATAATAATAATAATAATAATAATAATAATAATAATAATAATAATAATAATAATAATAATAATAATAATAATAATAATAATAATAATAATAATAATAATAATAATAATAATAATAATAATAATAATAATAATAATAATAATAATAATAATAATAATAATAATAATAATAATAATAATAATAATAATAATAATAATAATAATAATAATAATAATAATAATAATAATAATAATAATAATAATAATAATAATAATAATAATAATAATAATAATAATAATAATAATAATAATAATAATAATAATAATAATAATAATAATAATAATAATAATAATAATAATAATAATAATAATAATAATAATAATAATAATAATAATAATAATAATAATAATAATAATAATAATAATAATAATAATAATAATAATAATAATAATAATAATAATAATAATAATAATAATAATAATAATAATAATAATAATAATAATAATAATAATAATAATAATAATAATAATAATAATAATAATAATAATAATAATAATAATAATAATAATAATAATAATAATAATTTTTTTTTTTTTTTTTTTTTTTTTTTTATTGGGGAAGGTGAAAATGCTTTTTGCGCACACAGTGTCGGGCTCGCATTTCTGCACTACCGACTAAAAACACCTTCCCCTCTCTACCGGACTAGCCTGGAACTGTTATTCACATTACTTCGGGCCAGTCCGTTTTTTGTTTGTATGCTCTCCCCGAGCTGCCTCCTTACTTAGGGAAATCTTTCCAGGTCTACCTTTTTCTCTCTCAGAATCCCCTCAATGAACTGTGACACGCGAATCCACCGATCCACCCCGTGAAGCAGAACATCCACGGCCGTCTCTGGTGACCATGCACCTACTTCTACCTCCAGTCTTGCTCTTTGCTCTTCCCATGCGTGACACGTAAAGAATGTGTGCTCCACATCATCAATACTTCCTGGGCAGTACAGGCATTCTGCCGACGTCACCTTCCGCATTCTAAACAGATATGATCGGAAGTATCCGTGGCCGCTCAGGAACTGTGTCAGGTAGAATCCGACCTCTCCATGCATCCTTTCAATCCAAGGGCCAACCTGTCCTATAAGCCTCGCTGTCCACCTACCCTTTGTTTCCCTCTCCCAGGCTTCCTGCCATATTTCTAGAGTTCGACATCTTTCTTCGAGGCTCGCTGTTTTTCGACCGATCTCCGACTTTCTGGTATATATAGCCTTCCGTTCCTTAGCCAGCAGATGAATGGGAATACACCCAGCTATAACCAGTATGGCCGCTTCCGATACGGTTCGGTAGGCCGAAGCAACTCGCAGAGCACTCCGCCTTTGTACCTGTGACAGACGCTTCCGGTACATATCCTTCTCCAGGGAGTCAGCCCAAATCTCTGCTCCATACAGGAGGACAGATTGGACCGCTGACATCAAAAGACGACGCTTGCCCGCTTTCGGGCCACCAACATTTGCCATAAGACGGCTTAGTGCCGTAACAGCTTTCGAAGCCTTGTCTGCTGTTCTCTTGATCTGTTCAAAAAAGGTCATTTTTGAATCAATCACTAAACCTAGGTATTTAGCTGTTGGTTTTGTCTCGACCACTTCATCGCCAATCCACATTGGTAACGAAGCTTGTATTCTTTTTTTTGTAAGGATTACTATTTCCGTTTTTTGAAGCGCTATTGATAACCCATGTTCTGACATCCAGCCAATCACGGTTCTCATCACTTGGTTGAGTTTAAATTGAGCCTGATTTATGTCCCGGGCAGCAATGAGCGCAGCGATATCATCCGCGTAGCCAACTAAATGAGTCTCATCAGGCATTTCAGCTCGTAATAAACTGTCATAGGAGGCATTCCAGAGATCAGGTCCTAAGACAGATCCCTGTGCCGCTCCGGCTGTGACTGCTATCTTTCGCTTCCCTTCCTCGGTATCGTATATCAAGGTTCGATCCCTCAGATAATCGTGCAGTATCCTCATCAGATATTCCGGTACCCGAAACGACTGCTCCAATGCGCCAAGCATATCACCCCAACTCGCGGAATTAAATGCGTTCTTCACGTCGAGTGTTACTAACAAGACAATTCGCTTTGAAAAGTTGTTATATTGCTCCGATCTCCTGACCGCTCCCACAACCTCCTGGATCGCATCCACCGTAGATAGACCCACTCGGAATCCATATTGTTTGGGGGAGAAATCACCAGCGGCTTTAATCGCGGTGGTAAGCCTTGACCTTATTAGTTTTTCAAGAACTTTTCCTGCGGTGTCAAGCATACATAACGGCCGATACGACGATGGAAGCTTGGGGTCTCCTTTACCTTTGTTTATAAGGACAAGTTTTGCGCATTTCCAACGAGAACTAAAAACTCCCGCTGCCAGGCATGAATTATACATCCTGAGCAATAAACTAGGATCTTGTCGATAAACCATCTTCAGTACCTCATTGGGTATTCCATCTGGTCCAGGGGCTTTCCGTTTCTTTGTCGATAGGACAGCTGCTTCCAGTTCCTCTTCAGAAAAAAGGGGTATTTCTTCCTGCAGTCTAAGCTCAGTTGCGGCTCGCTCCGGATGGCTTGGAAAAAGAGTTTCAACAATTGTTTCCATTATGTGCGAGTCCATCACACTTGTTGGTTTCTGGGCTCCGAGCTTCTTAGTAACGATTTTGTATCCTAACCCCCACGGGTCTCGGTCTATATCCTCTACTAGAGTTCTCCAGCAACTTCCTTTACTACGGTTGATCGCTCGTCGTAGTTCCTTTTTTGCGGCCTTATATTCCGGAGACCTGAGATTAGCTTCCTCACGGCTTTTTGCACGTTGCGCTTTACGCCGGAGCATGAGGCATCTCTTTCGCAAGTCTGATATTTCAGGCGTCCACCAATAAACGGGAGGCTTTCCATGTCGTGGTTTTTTCCGTGGCATAGATGCCTCGCATGCCGAGGTGATGAGACACATGGTAGAAGCTACCAGAGCCTCAGTTGTAGGTCTTCCATCTCCATATAATGTCTCCGATAATTGCGTGCCTTTGGCAAGTTCTCTTTCAAACCGCTCAACATTAATTCTCAGTAAATTCCACCTGAGGGGTTTTTCATACGATCGGGATTGTCGTACATCACCAATCTGAAAGGTAATGTACTGATGGTCACTCGCAGTAAAATCTTCCAACACCTTCCATCCCTGAATGAGTGGTACAAGTCCCTCAGATGCAAGAGTAATATCTGGTATGGTTTCGGTGTATCCTGGTCTGCGAAATGTCGTAGTCGACCCAGAGTTTAGGACCAAGAGCCCTATTCTTGCAGCCGTTTCCAAAATCAGTCTTCCCCTGGAATCTGTATGTGGCATCCCCCACTCGAGAGCTCTCGCGTTTAGATCCCCGGCTACAACTACCGATCCGGTCACACGTAAAATTTCATCCTCCAAGGCGTCGAGTTTATTTCTGAAGTCAGCAATAACCTCGTTTGGAGTAAAATAGCAGCTGAAGTAGGTTACACTCTGGCTCTTCACCCATACAAAACCTCTGCCTGCCCCATGACTTTCAACATGGGCTTCTCTATTGGGTATCCAAATTGCCGCCGTGCCTAGTAAATCGGAATACCAGCAAGTTGACTCCTTGTTTCTATACTGCTCACTTAGAATGAGCAGCTGGGCCCCTTTTTCTACTGCCAGCTGATGCAAGAGATGGTCAGCAGTCTTGCTCCTGTGCATATTACCTTGCAAGATACGTATTATATTCGGTTTCTGGCCACCTGCAGTGCCTCACGATACACTTGGCACTTACCA
>CAUVYK010000360.1:0-22742 GCA_963556175.1 Tipula confusa | reverse complement strand
TACTTTATTTAAAATATAAAAATTTATAATTAGTAATATATTATAATTATTAATTTTGTATAATTTATACTAAAGTATATTTTTTATATAATAAATAATTTTTATATGTTATAGATTATGTTATTAGTTTTTAAACACAATGCAAATAATTACAACTTAAATCATATGCCTTTTTATATTTATACTGAATATGTATATTATAAATAATTATATATTTATAAAAAACTTTACAAAAAAGGAAACTAAACTTTAATCAGTGACATAAATGCGTCATACAATGCCAACTTATTATTCATCATAAACATAACTTCAAGCAAAATCTTTTTCCTGTCTTCTTTTCTTACACCTTTACGCTTTTTCAGAACAAGCTTCAAGGTATTGTTAAAAGATTCTATATTTTTGCGTATGCACGCCACTATCTGGACAAACAAAATTGTATTTATGCACCACTGTTCGGTGCACATAATCATCATCCTTATCTAAGCACCTATATGCTTTCCAATCATCACTATGAATAGTGGTTCCCGCAAGCACATGTTCCTTAATTATAGGAATTAAAACGTCAGCACTTCTATTCAGAATCATTTCACAATACACTCTTGATGGCTTTACTTGAAACATCAATAATACAGAATGCCCAGTCC
Organism: Tipula confusa; assembly: GCA_963556175.1. Lineage (NCBI taxonomy): Eukaryota > Metazoa > Arthropoda > Insecta > Diptera > Tipulidae > Tipula > Tipula confusa. Next base: position 22,098 of record CAUVYK010000360.1, on the reverse strand, counting down.
TGTTTTGCTGCTCTGCCTCGATGACTTTTAACAGCATGATTAAGCATCGTTTCATCAATTTGACATTGTCTTAACGGCCCTCCTAATACAACCGGATTGTTTATATTAAAGACTCCAATACGATAGAGTATTTTATCGATTATATTATGAATGGTTTTAGGACTTATCTCCAGTAAATTCAACATCTGATATTGTTGTAAATCAACAAGCCAATAAAAACAAACTATTAAAATATCTTTTATCGGAGTTTTAAAATTTTCAAAAAACGAATTTTTTCTAATCGAAATAGTAGTTTGATATTTCTCACACCTATAATTGCTGCATCGCCAACTATAGCCATCTGTTGAATCGGTAGATTTTTTCAATGTCATAAAAGAAAAACAATACTGGCATACCATTTCTCGATTGATTAGTTGATTATCTAACAACCAAATTAAGAATTCTTCTGGTGTAAATGTAGTAATGGTAGCAATGTATTTACCGTAATTTTGCATGTCGTGTAATTTTTATTATTAATATATTTTTTATTAAAAAAATGTGTGTTTGAGGTTTCGAACCTTTGTAAGATCATGCGTAGTATACCCCCCGGCGGGGGGGGGGGGTATACTACGCATGATCCGTAAAGTTTAACTCTAAAATTATTTCAAAGATACTTTTCTTCTCACAGTAAGCATATAAAATGACAAAAAAGGTTTTCATGTTTATATGACACCCTTCAAACATCGTATTGCTAAAAAATGAAATACCGGTACACATAAAGTTTATCCCCCCCTCACCAACTGTGGTTCGAATCTCATTAAACAACTTTTTTATTTTTTATGTTTTTATAATAAATAGATAAAAATTTTATTTAAAGCATGTAAAAACTTCTTATTTGTTTCCACAAAAAAAACAACACATCGTCACCAAAAAAAATCTTTCCACTAAATAAATAAACACACATAACTGGCAAACATTGTGCGCGTTGTTCCCAATTCTTCTTTATGTCTTCTTTTAAAATGCATCCAACTACCTTCGATAGTTTGTGTATGTGCACCAGTTTCATTATTAACAAATTCAATTGAATGGTTAACCGTTAAATGCGTGTATAATTCAGGTAGAGTTGGTATATTTAAATAGGCACGCCAAAAATCATATATAACAATAGAACCAGGCAATACATACCTTTGGATAATTGGTAAAAGTGTATTGGCATTTCTACGATCAACTGGAACAATGAAGCATTTAGATGTTCCCCTTTCAACACCACCAAAAAACCATTGTTGATTTGTAATTAATCTCCCTCTTTCGTATTTCGTTTTGAAATACAAGTTTCGTCAATTTCAACTACAACACCAAGACCACCAATTTTAATAGGATTATCTTCATAATATTTTATGCATATTTCACGAAAAAAATTATTCCATTCGGTAATTGTTACCCTTGAAATGTTTTTGTTATCATGCTGCATGTCAAAACAAATTTCTTGTTGTGTATGAGTTTGCCTACACCAAATATAACTTAATTGAAAAATTTCTTTTAGGTAAGGTGACTTCCTTCGAACCAAGTGTTAATATAATACCCGATCTCTTTTCCAGAGTTCTTTTTCGAACACATCCAAGTTTTTTTAATGTTTGCACTGTTTTTTAATCGGTATTTCATTGATTCTACACAAAAAAGATTTTATTTTGATACAACAAACCCATTCTAGCAAACCAATTTTTGAATTCTGTGTCGTTAAGATTTAATGCACTGTATAATTTTGGTGAATTGAAATTTTTTAAACAGTTTAATTCATCATCTGCGTTATTGTTATTCATATATTCTTTTTGTTAATTTTTTTAATATCGTAAAGAATTTTTTATCTATTTATTATAAAAACATAAAAAATAAAAAAATCGTTTAATGAGATTCGAACCACGGTTGGTGAGGGGGGGATAAACTGTACAAGTGCCGAAATACTTTTCCTGCATGAAGTTTTTTCGCATTTATATCTCCCGTTGAATCCGTGTCGGGGTTTTCCTTTCTCCAAATTCATTGTGCCGGAACATTGAACTACAATACATTTGAATCTTTTATTTGGATTCAATAACCCGATAGACTGGGCATATAAGAAAGCATCTTCTTCTGTTCCTGTTGTGCGATCAAATGTTTTTAATCATATCTTTTTTAAGAATATCTTATAAAAGATAAAAATAGAGATTAGAACATGTGATAGGAATAAAGGCGTGATTAAATTATAATTAAAATATTTTTTATTAAATTTAAAATTGTGTTCGATCCCACCCCCAAAAAATAGTAGACACTTACACTTACCTAATAATATATTCTTTTAATACAATTAATATTATTTTAATATAATTAACATTCTTTTAATATAATTAATATTATTTTAATATAATTAATATTCTTTTAATACAATTAATTCTTTTAATTATATTAATTTTATTAAAATAAATCATGAAGGTCGAATTTGTTAGTGGGGCAGAAGAATATTTTACATCACAAACAATAGTCTTTACTTTAGAGGAAATGAAAAGTAATAACCTTATTACATTAGAAGATGTTCTTAAGTATTTATACAACACATTCCCTAACTGTAGAGAGAAATTAATAAATAAAGACGGCACTCTCGGTGCAGGAATCCTCTGTTGCTTAGATTCTTGTGATCAAGAATTATTAGACGAGGAATCTTCTATTTTAAAGGAAGTGAGTGTAGTCACTTTTTTATCGACTATCCATGGCGGTTAATTAAAACTATTATTAACAATATTCTCCAACTTTTTATCAAAATCCTCTAATTTATTTGTTAGGATGTGATCTCTATAAGAATCATAAATGTTATTGCAAATATTATAAACTTCCTCTTTATTTCTACTGTCTGTGATCACCATTATTTTATAGCCACATCTCATAATAAAAGAGGAGACGATTCTTTCTGCCTTGTTTATGCAAAATAAAAAGGATTTATTTGTTTTAGTGGTTATGGAATCTAGGATGTCTAAGGAGGAGTATGCTAATAAGTATAATTTACAATAATCACTGTCTGAGATGTCAGGTGGTTCGTAACTGTTGATTATATTGTTCTCTAGGTCTAAAATTAAAAACAGTTCTGTCATTTGTTTTTATTTATTGGTTTTATTATTTTATTTATTTTTATTGAATTATTTACTTTTACTGAATTATTTTATAGTTTATTTACTTGTACTAAATTATTTTATTGTTTTATTATTTATTTACTCTTATTGAATAAAATATAATTGAGGATCGAACTAGGGGTCGACTGATAAGTGAATAAATTATTTCGATTATTAATGTGGATTATTATGTTTAAGCTGTGCTTAAACATTTGAATTACGTCTACAAAAAGTGTATCTCTCCTTGCACCTTCTATTTTAAATGTCATCCTACAAGTTATTCGACTGATACTTTACCTAACTTGTGTTTTTTAGGTAAGTCACCGGTATTGAGGGGCCAAGTTCGAACACAAAATTTTTAATTTAATAAATCTTTTTTTTTTAATTTTTATTAAATAAATTAATATGTATGATTTTTTATTAAAAGATAGAGAAAATGTTATGTTTATTTATTTATAAGCATCTTGTAATCCTGAATTCGCGTCTTTTATTGTTATATTCAGCTTTTAGCCATTAATTTTTGAGTATGAATATAAGAAATTCAGTAAAAATCACAAGTGATAAATAACAGCATTTGACTATGCGTTGAAAGTTGGATTAATACCAGACTTATCGCGCACGAATCACAAGAAACAAAACTGCAATGGAGTTTGGATCTATCCGGTTTTTCCCCCCGGGGGGAAAAAAACCGGCATAATTTATTTATAATAAAAAAAATTAAATAAACCATGACATTAAATTATGAGAATGAAATAGTACCAATACTTCACCAGAAAGAATTACTCATCGAATATCTTAGAAGAAAGAGTATTCTTAAAAGAGTCGTTTATTGTGATAGTTGTAACACACCGCTGAAAGAGGGCGTATACAAGCGATAAAGAGATGGTTTTGCTTTTCGTTGTTATACAAAACAATGTGTTTATTTTAAAAAATACGTAAATATAAGAAAAAATAGTTTCTTTGAAGATTTTAATATTGACCTAAAAATTATTATTTCTATTTTATATAAGTGGTTTACGAATACTCTTCAAATAAATCTTGATATTGAATTTAGGATTAATCGTGAAACTATAACAAAAATTTACAACAAAGTGAGAAAAAAAACAAAGTTCTTTTTTGAATTATATCCTGTGATTTTAGGAGGTGAGGGTATGGTTTGTCAAATTGATGAATCAATGTTTAAATATAAACAAAAATATCATGTAGGCAGGTATATAAATGGTCCAAGATGGGTGTTTGGCATTGTTGATGTTTCAACTTCGCCATCAAAATATTATGTTTCTGTTGTACCAAACAGGGCTGCAGCTACCTTGATACCAATAATAAAACGAGTTTGTAGACCAAAAAGTATAATTTATAGCGATGAATGGAAAGCATATCGTACATTAAATAATGAAAATTTCGTGCATTCAACAGTAAACCACACTTTGAATTTTGTTAATCCAATAAACGGAGTTCACGCTCAAAATATTGAGTCTTTATAGGGCAAACTTAAAAAAAGAATTAAAAACATGATGGGAATGTCCATTGATAATTTACCTGATTTTTTAAGCGAATGGATGTGGAAGGATAATTTTTCAGGTCGTGACTTCAACAGTGTGCTTGAGATTATTAAATTATGAATTCTTTTATTTTAATTTGATTTACCATACAATTTATACAAAATATTTTTAGGGGGGAAAAAAACCGGCTAGATCCTGGAGTTTTAAATTTAAAAAGGGAAAAACTCGACATAAAATTGATGGAAGATGGAGGTGTGGAAATTATAAATTCCGTAAAAATTATTCATTATTTAAAAATACAATTTTTAACAACGTTCGCATTTCTTTAGAAAGTTTTTTTGATTTAATTGATTGCTTCGCGGAAAAAAAACAATATATGAATAATCAATTGAAGCCGACGTTGCTGAGAATACAGTCATAGAAATGAGAAAAAAATTGAAAGAATCTTGATTATGCAGGGTTAGTATTTTTTAGACCCGAAAATCGGTGGCAACAATGAAATTGTTGAAATAGATGAGGTTTATGTTTTTAAAAGAAAAAATGGTAACGGTGTCGTTTTGAGGGGGCCGGGATCGAACCCCAACAAGTACACTTTTAAATAAAATGCAAATAAAAATTTAATAAAACATCTGCACCAATATACGCACAAAAAATGAAAAGTTATCCTTTTTACTGCCCAACATGGAATTTTTTTTAATAACAAACTGCATTAAATATTCATTTTTATGAAGTCTTGATGTTCCTTTAGGTATAAAGGTTTTCAAACTACGCCATACTCTTTCTATTCTTTGTGTATGAATAGAATTATCGACAGGCGAAACAAAATTATAGCTATGGTTAACCGTTTCATGTATGAAATTATAATTTGAAATTCCTAAATATCCTTTCCAGCAGTCTGTTATTATACGTGTGCCACTTCGCACATGATTCATAATAATATTTCTTAACGTTTCCTGGTTCCTCCTATTAACTAGCACCATAAAAACCTCATTATTTTCTCGGCATATTCCTCCTACAACCCAGTGTGCTTCTGATTGTAAAATCCTTCCTATTCCGTATTTTCTTTTACAAATATGAGTCTCATCTATTTCTACAGTCATGTCAGGACCACCTATTATCTTATTCTGTAAGGTTATTGAATTCAAAATAAGGATTTTTCTAAATAATTTATAATATCCTATAATACATTTTTTAGGAAGGTTTAAATGTAAACATGTTTCTTCAACCTTCCATTCTATAGACCAGCAATACATTATTTTAATTAACTCGCTGATTTTAATATGAATTCCATTAAAAATACTATTTTTAAATATCGATAACCCATATCTGCAGCTCTTTCGCCCACATTTAAATCTTTTATTAATTCCATGTCTAATTATACCGTTATCCAAAGTCATCTGAAAATCACATTTCGGACAAGTTGGTGGGGTAGTATTAATTAGTCTTAGTTCGCATGCAAAATCATAACTATTTTTTTCATTTTCTGTTCTTTTAGCAATATAAAAAATGTCCATGGTTTATATTTTTATTTGCATTTTATTTAAAAGTGTACTTGTTGGGGTTCGATCCCGGCCCCCTCAAAACGACACCGTTACCGAAAAAATAATGTGGGCAGAATTTTAGGAGGACAATATTTCTGGATTATCGGTGCGATACAACTCAAAACCAAACAAATAAGATTATTTTTAACAACAAAACGAAATAAATTTATTTGTAGCAAGTTTGTAAGAGAAAACAGTTTACCGGGAACACGAATTATTACTGACGGTTGGAGGGACTATTGTGAATTAAATGAGTTGAGATTCATTCACGATACCATTATACACAAGGAAAATTTTGTTAGCCCAGCAGACAACCAAATACATACTAATACGATTGAACGCTTATGGAGATCTCTAAGAAACATAGCCAGATCTTATACAAATGTTGAGGACATTAAGAAACAAGTAATATTATTTGAAATTATACATTATTTAAAGTGTAAAAGCGTATCTGACAAATATTTTTTATTTATAGAGTTAATTTAAAATTATTATGCTTAATTTATGTATTTAAAATCTTGGATCACCCGACAAAAACGACCCCTGGGGGTCGTTTTTGTCTAGTGATATCAATATAATATATAATAATATTCTTCGCTGTTTACCTATGGGAATTAAAAGAAAAAATAAAAATAGAAAGGTGTACTCACACAAACAATTAAAGAACTTTAATTAAATTTAAAATAGCACCTAAATAATTGCTCCTGTTGTTAAAATAAAAACAGAATTCATTTAAAAAATAATCTCGATGAAAGTTAATATTCCTTTTCTTCTTTTAATTTCCAACTTAAGTTCGTTGTGAAACGATTCAATAGCAATAGCTTGAGTATTAACTCCATTACTACAATTCACAAATTCATATTTGTGACAGACTGTATTATGAAAGTAATTAAATTTAGATAAACCACTGTACGATTTGTGCTCGTCAGTCCAAATAACGCTATTACAATTTACTTGATTACAAATTATAGGAACTATGGTTGCCGCTGTTTTGTTTGGAATCCCTTTCGCATAAGCTCGAATAATATTTACATTTTGAACTTCGACAATACATAAGGAATCGGTTCTACTTGTTGATGGCCGACCACGATGTGACTTACATTTGTAATTCATCATCGTTTCGTCTATCTGGACAATACAACCAGGAAAACCAAATTTGTTTTCTGAGGAATCAGTTTCGGGAATTAGGTTTCTAAATCTAAACAAAATTCTTTCCATTGTTCTTTCGCTTACATCGATGGATTGTTTGATACTGTGACTCGGCTGCCTAACGCTAATTTTTATAAGTATTCTTAAGCACACTCCCATTTCGGTTGTAAAGTGTTTAAAAAAAGAATCTTTTCTTATTGAAGTATAAACTTTATATGCTGAACATTGTTTATTCATACACCTCCAAGAATATTTGTCGATGTTTTTCTTAGAATGAACAAAAATTTTCATTGCATTACAGCAGGAACAAAGTGATTCTCTTTTAATTAGATTTAATTGCATTAAAGTTTCTATGAATTTCTTTTTATTCTCATTAACACAAATTCTTTCTAATTGATCTGGAGTATACATGGCTTTTATTTTATCTTATTTTTAAGTCAATTTTGGCGGGTGATCAATCTGGGGGTCGGTTTTGTCGGGTGATTCAAAATCTTTTCATAAATTACAATTAAAATAAAAATTAAACAAGTTGTATTCGAACTTGGCCCCCAATACCGGTGACTTACCGTTTTTTATTTTGAAGTGTAATGGGTTGTCATAAATCTTCTTGCTTTTCGAATCCAGCTGCTTAAAGGAGACAACATTTAAAACTCATCGAGTGGGGGATTGGCTGCACATAAATCGTGCCGGGAATAGAGACCCGGTCATCTAATAATGATTATATTTTTATTATAGAGTACAACACTGTTCGAATATATTTGATTCATGAAGATAAATGTATTTAAGATACAACCAATTTATAATACACGGTGTTTTGTGATTCAAAGTTAGAGGTATATATATCTATCAATGTAAAACGTCTTTGATTCTTTTAGTTAAAAAAAGATGTTTGTAAGTAACTTGTATAAGTGGTACATATTTACAATGATGGGTTACGCGGTAAAAAACAGTGAGAAATTAAACGTTTAATATAATTTTATTCTATGTTTAGTATAAATTTATTCCATGTTTAGTATAAATATATTGCATATAAAAACTAAACAAGATTGTTGATCATCAAAGATGTTTTTTCTTGGTTGCATTCTTAAATGAAATTTATTGGAATAATATTTTAATCTTTACATGTTTGAATAGAACACTCTACGAAGTAAAGTCTGAAAACATCCTGGATGATTTTTAACACCACAATAAAATTTCAATAATATCTTTTAAGGAATTATCATGTATATATTATAAAAGATATTCAGTTGAGAACAATCTTTGTTTCAATTTTTTGATCAAGTATCAAAACCCCCTTATAAATTAAATAATTTAATTTAAAATTTCTAATATTTTTAAATCCATAATACCATTAAGTAATACTTAATTTCTTAATTAAAGGACAATTTTAAATTCTTTTTGGACCGCAAACATTAATAATAACTATGTAAATTAATAATTATAAGTTGGTTCCCCGTTTATACCCCTTGAATTCAACTATCAGTAGAGTTTTTTTAAAGAAAATAAAAGGGATCTACTGCACCTTATTACCCCCGAGTGCTAATTACACAAGGTAATTTTAATAAACTCTTAAATATTTCAAGAAAAAGATTTTTTACCATATAATTCCTAAAAGACAACAGCTCCAAGAATATTTCGAAGATGAAGAGTTGGCAATCCAAGAAAACGTTATTAGAGCGATAACTTCATGTCCTATAGATGGAGGTTTCATCAGTGAGATTTGAGTCTGATATAAATATTGTGCATGGTTGAAAAGTTATAATGAATTCAAAAGGTGGACCGTTATTGAGCATTAATGAATAAATTACTGAATTACGTTTAAAAATATAGCCGGTTTCCCCACAAATAACATAAAGGGAACGTGGAATGGAATAAAATTAAAGGTAAAACAACAATCACGAATAAAAAGAAAAATGATAGGGTATCTATTCGAGTTTATATGGAAAATAAAAAGGAAAAATGTCTGCGGTCTGCATTTTTACATGCTTTGAGAGTGTAATTAAATGATGGTGTCAAATTGTGCAAAATCTCTAAAAGTTTATTAAAAACTACCTTTATGAAATTAGAACCCGGGGTAATGAATTGCAGTTCAAACGAAAATAATTTATGTGTGTTATTTTCTTAAAAAACCCATCGAGAGTTGAGCTCGTGGGTGTAAACGGGCGACCAGCCTAATTATATTTTTTAAAGACTTCAACCTATTTCTCCTAGCTTTTATCATAATATTGTCTTTACATCCACCCCTATAAATACTCTTCTAAAGTGTACCTGATACGATTTTTCTCTTTTTTACTTTTTGTTTAACCCTGTCCCAGTATAATATGAACGTTTTTGTAACGACTAAGATGTTGTTGGCCTCGGCAAAAAAGAGACTGGGATTTACAGTGTCGTGTTGAAACGCAACAATTCTCAACCCATTGTAGGACCCCTGTTGGTGGCTATGGATAATAGTTCCGCGCGACAAACGTCAATTACATTTTGGAGTAGTATGTTTACGTCCTACAGCCCCAGATCAAAAAGTTTTTGTTGTCTTTATGATTGTATCGGCTATACCAAATAGGGATCAAGGCTATAAAATGCAATATGAAAATAAACCGGCATCAGAAATAAGTAACATATTTAACAAGAGTAAACACGCATATGCTTATTTATTTGAAACTAAAATGCTCTGCTACACTCGATATTGCATTTTTTTGTAATAACGTAGCAAATATAAGAAGAAATAATAAATACTCAAATGTATTAGCTTTTCTTTACGGTAATAATTTGTGCAAAAAAAAATTTAATGTGTTCAGACGGATTGAATATTTCAAAGCCAAAGATTAAATTAAATGACTATGTGTTTTTAAATAAATTGAAAACTGCCATGAAAAGGATATTTTGTGAAATGTAAGTATATCTAAACATACTTTTCAAAAAATAAAAAGTAATATTCAACTGTTTTTGCAAAAATAACTAAATAAAAACGAAAATTAAAAAATGACCGAATACAAGTAGACGAAACAGCAATATGTCAAGGAGGACTAGAAACTTATCCCTCAAAACTTGATGATGATACACCTGGTATCACTTGGCTTGTTGGATTTATAGAAGAGGAAACAAAACGAATAAAACTTGAAATGGCAAAAAATAGAACATTAGAAGAATTTAGAAAACATGTTAAGCTTAATACTATTGTTATAACGGATGGGCATAAATCTTACCCTGATGCAATCGAGTCAATAAATGGTGTTCATATAGTCGTAAACCACAATGTTTGTTTCATAAACATTGAAGTATTTCATACGAACAATATTGAAAACTTACGGAGCTTACTTAAATATGAGAGCAAAACAAGAAGAGGTATAAAAAAACGAATTTAAAATATTTTTTAGTTAAATTTGTATATAGATATAATAATTTAAGAAAAAAAGTTCTGAGCAAATAAGAGAGACGTTTATTGCCATTTTAAAATTTCTTACATCAAAAATTGATTAAATCTTAATTTTTTCAAAAAATTGTTATTTATAAAGGGGGTATCATGAATTTTATTTATTAGAGTTTTACAGTCTTGAATCCTAAATAGAAACAATTCGTTGCTTGTGGGACGACTTCGACGTTGTTCAGGTTTGTGCCAAGACAAACCTTTGTCTATTTGTAATATAATTACCAGCCGTAAAGCATTATTTGATAAATACCTGAAAAATGTGGGATAAATGTCGTAGCTTAGCAAAAAAAAAATTGAAATTGTATCTGTATAATATCATCCGGACAGAAATAACCCTCGTAATCAACCATACCCCATCTCTATGGGTTAATGCATTTTCAAATATATATTGTTTTCTTCACCTTACTAAAAGAATTATTTAGCATAGGGTTTGTTAATACTTGTAATAAAGTTAAAATATTTAATTTTACCTTTGCTTTTATTATTTATTAATATATTATTTATTAAATATTTATTTTTTAAGTAATCAATTGTTTAAAAATCAATGTATTGAAAACCCCCGGGGGATTTAAGATACTTGATTCTAATTTTTTTAAGAATAGTAATATTACTGTAATATCTTTTAAGGGGATATCGTCATTAAAATAAACAATTTTTTAATTTCTCATAATTCAAAGCAGAATTATTGGAAAGTGAGTGTTATCTGCGAAAAGAGTTCAAGAGAAAACCGTTTTTTTATTAAAAATATTTAAAAAAGATTTAAGAATAGAAAAAGATTTACATTTTTTTAAAGATTTGACTTGGAGTAAAAGGTTTATAACTTTTCAGTAAGAAATCCTCTACTGGAATGTTTCATGTTTTACTAGGCAAAAATATTTCTTTATTTCCAAAACTTTTATAAACATATTTTATAAGCTACCAACCAAAGTATATTTACCCCTTTAATATAATAAAATTTTTAACCCATGTTATTTATTCATTTAGAAGGAAGAAAAAAGATCATTTTTACATTTTAAATTATAGAACTTCTTTAAGAAAAGCAACACATTTGAAAGTTACTGAATCAATATAAAAGATCTCACATTTGTAAGATTTCGGAATCGTATTTTAAATCGAATAACAAGAATCTATTCCGATATATTGATCACGGAATTGTACGGCAAGTAATTATTTTACATTCACTTTATACTTTCGATTACAATTCAGAGAGATTTGTTCAACCAACAATAGAATCAGAAAATGAAGAAGAATTGAGAATATTTTATGGTTTAAATGAATCGTCATATAAGAATGAAACCTTTTTACATATAATTCTAAAGAATATGTTCAATTTATATTTCATGATTACATTTTTGTCAGTTATCTTGTGGTGTTCCGTGAAATATTATTTCTTTTCTATTCTTATTTCTATTTTCAATCTCTATTTTCTTTTTACTGATAGCTATCAAGAATATGAAACACAAAAAACTATTTATAATTTGATAAGAATTAACTCGAAAGTTAAGGTTTATGAGAACGATTGGATAGAAATAGATTCTAAGAATCTATTACCTGGTAAGATTATAATGATTGATACCTTTAAAGATTTTCCTTGTGATGTAAAATTGTTGGATGGTGAAGTTGTTGTGGATGAATCTTTTTTAACAGGAGAAAGTGTTCCTGTTTTAAAAAGTTCGGAAAGTTATAATGTTATATATGCGGGTACAAGTGTTTTACAATCTTCTAGCAAAGGTGGTGTATCTTTCGGGCCTAAATTGAAGGGCGATTTAATAAAAGTTAAGGCATTACAACTTAAAAAAAAACAGAAGAAAATTGAAAAAAAGGAAGAAGAAATAAAGGATCAGGTAATTGATATGAGGAATAAGGCAATTGGATTGGTTATAAATATTGGGCAAGAGACAACAAAAGGTAAAATAATAAAATCGATTATAAATCCTCCGCCTTATTATTATAAATTTTATGAGGAAGGTAAAAAGATTATGATCTTTTTAGTAGTGGTTTCTTTTTTTATTGTCGCTGGTTTGTGTTTTAAATTGAATACGGTTGTTAAAGACCGCACAGATGTCTTTAAATATGCTTTTGACGTCTTTTTTATATTAGTTTCGCCCTCCCTGCCTACCAGTTTGCTGGCGGGTGTTTCTATGGCAAAGAAAAGTCTTTTAAAGAAAGGGATCTTTTGTTTTGATCAAGAGAGAATAAATTCTGCAGGGTCTATCGATTTAGTGGTATTTGATAAAACTGGTACAATAACAGAGGATGGATTGGATGTACATACAATAGATAAAATGTATTCTAGTATCAATTACGGAAAAAATTCACAAGAAATCCAAGACAGCACAAAAAGCAAAGAGGATACTTCAGAAGAGAAAGTATCTGAAGAAGAAATGATTTTAGAAGATGATAACGAAATAACAATAATGAGTAATGATGCATTTAGTAATTATACACAAAATATCAAATATGCTTCTAAAATAGAATGTTTCGAGGATGATTTTTATAAAGACGTGAACAACGAAATTTTTAATCTCAAAATATTAAAAGACGAAGAAACAACAGAAAAGGAATTAGAGGTCGATATGGAAATCGATTTTATGGAGATAGGGATGGCAGTATGTCATAATATTGCTAAACATGAAGATAAATTTATTGGTGATCCATTAGAAATTAAAATGGTAAATCAAACAAACGCATCTATCGAAGGAAGAAAAGTTTTATTAAACGGATTAGAGTTTAATATTGTTAAAGTGATTGAATTCGACAGTAAATTAAGAAGAATGTCTACGATTGTTGAATTTGATGACAGATTATTTATTTTTACAAAAGGATCCCCTGAAAGTATTAAAGAATTTTTGGTGAAAAGTACTGTAGATTATGAAGAAATAGTAAAGGAATATGCATTAGATGGGTTTAGAGTAATTTCTATGGCGTGTTGCGAAATTGACGTGGATGGAAATGCAATTCAGTTCGATGTATGCAAAAAATATTGTAGAGACAGCACAAAGTTTTGTAAAAGTAACATAAAATTTGATAAGAATCTTATAAATAGTGAAATAGTTTCTAATTATAAACACAAATTACTTGGTTTAATCGTTTTTGCAAACAAGGCAAAACCAGAATCTAAAGATGTAATCACAGAATTAAATAATGCAAAAATAGGTTGTTTAATGGCCACGGGAGATAGTATTCTTACAGCAATATCAATTTCCAAACAAGTAGGTATAATTGACCCGGACTTACCGATCATTTTTCCTGTTTTACCAGAAGATGCATCAAATATTTATGACGTGGAATGGATTTCAATAGGAAATGAGGAATTACTTTTCGATAAAATTAAACTTACACTTTATAAAGGAGCAGATAGATTATCATATTCAGAATTTTGTATTGCAATAGAAGGAAAGGAATACGAATTTCTGAAAAGAGAGACTGTTTATTATGATTTAATCCTTGAAAAAGGCAAAATTTTTTCTAGAATGAATCCGGAACAGAAAAAGATTTTAGTCCAAGATTTAAAAAAGAGAGGTCTAAAAGTATGTTTCTGTGGAGATGGGGCTAATGACATAGGAGCTTTAAGAGAAGCTGATGTAGGGATAGCATTAGCACAGAACGAAGCATCTGTCGCAGGATCATTTACATCAAAAATAATGAACATTACAGCTGTAACCACTGTTTTAAAAGAAGGAAGATGTACTTTAATCGGATCATTTTGTAGATTTAATTACATTTTGGTTACAATAATAATACAAACAGTTATCATTTTCATTTTAATGTGGAATTTTATTAACATGCCATCCGACTTTCAATGTATCCACACTGATTTATTGTGTGTGTTTACTATTTCTATATTCATTTCCCAATTCCCAGCCTCAAAAGTTTTAAGTGATAAAAAAATAGAAAACTCTTTAATTTCCTTCAGAAATATTATTTCCGTGTTAATAACTTCTTTAATCTGTATTCTAACACTCATTCCCCCAATAATCTACATGACCCATTCCGAAGAACATGGAGGAGAAACTTCTGTTATGTTATCATCATTATTTTTTATTTACACTTTCCAGATAATATTTTTAGGATATAAATACAACGAGATCCGTCCACATCGAGAGATAAGTGATAAAAAGTATTTTTTTTACTTCTTAATAGGAGTAACCGTGTTTACTTTACTTTTATTTTTCTTAAATGGTAAGAATTATATTTCTGAGAAATATAAATTATTGGAATTAGGGAAAGACGAATTGGTTTTGACGGGGTCTTTGGGGTTTATTTCTGTGTTGTTTGTTTGGATAGTGAACAAGGTTTTCAAGATATGACTAAATAATCAAAGAAGTAATAAATATTTCTTTTTAATTCTTTAAAGCATCCATGACCAATTTAAAAATTTTTAGCTTTTTTTGTGCTGTATTTATTTTACTAAAATATTTTGATTAATGTTAAAAAGAACTCAATCAAGTAATACGACCTTAATCAAATAATACATCCTTATAAGAATCAATTATGTCTACCAGATCTCCTTTATTCTGTCTACCTTATTCTGTCTACTAGATCTCCTTTATTCTGTGGACATATATTTTTCTGAACATATCAACAATTTTATTTCTTTGTAAAAACTTTGTATAACAGCAATCAACCTATTAGGATTTTGTATCTGACCTATTAGGATGTTCATCTTTTCTATCAATTACATTTTTCATTCATTAAGCTTTGAGGAAATAATGTGAACACTCCAAATTAAAATTTGGTAATCGTCTTCAACAATGAAGGAATTCATTACACATTGATATGAAAGAACTTACTTAGAGGGAACGAAAAACAATGCCCTACTGACGCTTTTCGACCGATTAGATTGCTGAATACAAGGCTACAACCATTCTTAGTGTAGAGAACATTGAATTCTAACCAATAAAAATATTTCTTATTTAATCCTTGTTGATTAAAATAAAAAAAATGAATTTATTTAATAAAAATGGTCGTAACGAGATTCGAACTCGTGTCGCAGGATTCAAAGTCCTATATGATAACCACTACACTATACAACCTGATAGAATTAAATAATTAAATTTTATATCAACACCAACAATAATAATTATTTTTTGGTACTTGATCTTTTCCCTCCCCATCAAAAAATAGATAAAACAATAAATTGAATTATTATGCCATTTTCCTTTTCGTGGATATCGACCACATAACATTGCGAGATTTATTTTCTTATATTCAAACAGAGATTACCTGGTGTCAACATCTAAGAAGTGAAAGTTTTGTATTTAGGGGAACAATATGGTTTTTCGTAAATGTGAAGGAAGCAATTATAACGGTTTTTATTTTCGTTGCAAAGTAAAATATTTCCGAAAGTAAATCAGCTTACGAAATGTTCTCACCTTGGATAGACAAGCAATCTGTAATGATTATTCAATTAAAAATAGATTCGAAAGAAACTATAGTTGATTGGCAGAATTATTTACGTGAAGTTTGTGAGTATTATTTTTTGCAAAATCCTATTGTTCTTAGTAGAGTTGATATTATTGACAAATGCCTGTTGGTTCTAAGAAAATATAATTGGGGAAAATCAGTATTAAGTCTGCTGCCTATGATTTCTCTACTAAAAAATAGTGATTGTACCAGTTGAAACAAGAGATAGAAATACTCTCATCCCCCTAATTCTCCGATATATTTTGTCAGAGTCTATAATAATGACCCATTCATTTGCACCTATGGTGATTTATGGATACACTCATATGAAAGTTAACCATAATTTTGTAGATCCTGTTACCGTGCGTGTACAAATCATATTGAAAGTATGTGGTAGAAATTGAAAACTGGATATAAAAAAGATTCATATAACAGTGTTAGGATCGTATACATTTGAGTTCATGTGAAGGAAACAGCATAAATAATGTTTATCTTATTTCATGTTTTTATTTATTGGTAAAGAGAAAGGGACAAGACCTATTTTTTATCATTTAATTCAACCATCCTCACCACTATTTTTTTGTCTAAATCTATTATCTTCTTTCTATTCTCTATTAAAAGTTCCATCCTCTCTTTATAAACAAGAACACCATTATCATTAAATAATATCTCTTTTTCTTCAGTATTCTCTAGAAAGTCCACTATCTTCAAACAATCCTTTTTCTTCAAATATAAGTTTCTAAACTTGTCGTCTCTCATAAGAGTTAAATTTACTGAGAACATTTAAAAATTCTTTTAATTTATTAATAATAAATGAATTGAAGAATTAATGAATTAAAGAATGAATGAATAAATTAAAGAATTAATAAATGAATTAAATTTCTTATTATACACATTTTATTTAATCCTTATTCTGTTAACTATGAATAAGTGTGAAGATCAAAGTATTTTATTTATTATGAATATCTTTAAATTAATGTTCCTTCTGGGATATTAAAGTAAATGTTTTTTTTCCTTTATACGAGACAAGGATGATTCCTTAATTATTCTTTTATTATTCTATTATTCATTTATTAATTCTTTAATTCATTCTTTTATTATTCTATTATTCTTTAATTCATTCTTTTATTATTAAAAAAATAATAAAAGAATAAATAAATAAATGAAAAATAAACCCACCCCTCTAATGACAGGAAGAAGATTTATTTTAACAAACTGCATAGATCAAATACAAATAGAAAACACCAGCAACAACCAGAAGACATCAATCCTTAAACCCAAACAAACAACCAACTTTGTAGAACAAAAGTACAACATCTTTGGATTATACGGAGCAATTACTTTAAAGAACGGAAGCTACTTGATTTGCGTGACAGACGCAAAGAGTATTGGAGTCATAAACGGGAACCTTGTCTACGAAATAAAAGAAATAAGAATAATAAAATACAAAGAGAACACAGAGGAGAAAAGTACAAGCAGCTTATTTAGATCTTTGATAGAACCTGAAAAAGATCACAAAGAACTTTCATTAATAAAAGAATTCTTTTCTTTAAGAGGAAATTATTTTTCCGATTTCCCTATTTTTGAAAGTAAATTTTGTGAGAAAGTGACAAGTTACATTTTCAATTTCAAATTACTTCATAATTTAAAGAAAGTGACAGATGATTATGAGATGTTTAGTATAAAAAGTGTACATGGATCATTCTGTTCTAAAGTAATTAATAATATTACTATCTCTATTTTGTCTAAAAGGAGTAGACATAGAGCAGGTGTAAGATTCTTTAGTAAAGGATCTGACATTAATGGACATGCAAGTAACTTTGTTGAAACAACACAATATGTATCAAACGAGTACAAAGAAAGCTCTTTTATACAAATAAGAGGATCTATTCCATTTAAATGGAAGAATAAAGTGTCCCTGAAATATAATCCTCCGATACAAATCGAAGAAACTGACAATTCGTTCAAAATTTCAGATTTAAGTTTAAAGAAAGTTTACAACAAAGTCTTTTATCTTAATTTAATAAGAGAAGACAACTTTGAATCTTCGCTGTGTAAAGAATTCTTAAAATGTTTAACAAAAAATGAATCAGAATTTTTGCATTTCAACATCGTAAAAGAAGGATTGGGGAAAAATAAAAACACACTTTTTAAATTGGAAGAGGCTATGAAAGTGGTGTTAGATGAAATGGGGTTCTTTGAAGAAAATGATGTACAACAAGGGGTTATAAGAACTAATTGCATAGATTCTACTGACAGAACAAATATTACACAATTCGTTCTGGGAAATTACATTTTTAAATTACAACTTAAAAGTTTAAAAGTGGAATTGGAAGAAGAAATCCATGAAGCTTTTAAAGGTTTGTGGTACGAGAACGGGAATATCTTGTCTATTCAGTACACAGGTACTCCTTCCATCCACTCACAGTCCATTCTAACCGGTAAAACATCCTCAAAAAGAGTAGTCCTTGAATTTTATTTCCACTTAAAAAGATATTTTCTAAATCGGTTTAACCACGGCGACTTACACAAAGCTTATAAACTTATTACGGGTGAGAAAACCTTTTTTCGTAGAAGAATAATAGAGAATGTAAGGAAAGGTTTCAGTTTATTTCTTTTGATGTTCATTTTGCTGTCACTTTATAAGATTCTTTTTAGGAGGTTTAATAATGTTGAACAACAGATTATTTCTAGTGTTATTTCGGTTGTTTTTATGATGTATTTGAGTTTGAGTTGTGATAACTATCTTGATTTCCTGAGTATGATTGAAATTGGATTGTAAAATAAATGTAGTAAATAAAGGGAATAAATAAAGGGATTATTAATATATTAATAATAAAATATTAATAATAAAATATTAATAATAATATTAATAATATTAATAATAAAATAAAATATATTAATAATAATATTAATAATAAAATATTAATATAATTCAATAATTATTTATTCAATTGTTTGGCTTATTATTAAAATAATTATTCTCTTTTGTTATTTGTCTTCTTATTCCACCATCATTTGTAAATTCTGATAAGTCAATGTAAGATCCTTCTTGTAATGAATGTGCATTCTCTCCTTTCTTTAAAACTTCTTCGCTGAAAGTATATTTCTTCTGTTCAGATAGTTTAGGTCCTAAAATAGGGCCACTCCATCCTTGTTTTTGTGCATGCCTACTGACAGCAAACAAGCTAATTATTACTTGTTTCATACATCTCTGTTCATATAAATCGATACTCTCAAAGTTGTCGTGTTAGGAACTCCTAGCCTTTTGGCTGCCTTTATAAACTGGTTGATGTTTTCCAACTGCACAAACGGGGCTTTGGATACAGTGAACTTACAGCTATTTGGTACGATTACATTCATGAGCTTGCACAAGATTATTCCGTCCTTCAGGTCGGTATATATGTCAGTGATATTCGTTTGTAATATGGAATTAATCCAATTGATTGCTAAGATATTGGACTCCTTATCACACATGAAGGGGTTCAATTAAAAGAAAGATTATCTTTCTTCTTGGGTTCGATGCCTGTTGCTCTTTTAACCCTTTCCCATTTTAATATGACAAAAATTTATTTGAGATTTACTTTTAAATACCTGTCATTTAATTAATAAAACCTGTCATTTAATTAATAAAACCTGTCAGTTAACTAATAAAACCTGTCATTTAATTAATAAAACCTGTCAGTTAACTAATAAAACCTGTCAGTTAATTAATGATTGTTTATAAAATTATTGATTCACTATAATAACTTACTAGATTTTTAGCTTTAGAATCATGATTATTTTTATAAAAAGGATGGGGATTGGACTCGGGGTGTATTAAAATAAACTTATGCATAACTTTAATGAAGAATACATTCAGTTATTATCAAATACATTCAGTTATTATTAAATATTCTCTCAGGAAGATTTGAGTGTTTAAATTCTTATTTATAAATAAAAAGGTTTCGTGTAAATAATTGTCGTTTTTCTTTCCTTCAGTCACAAAAAAGTATTTTGATGATTGACTCCATAAACTCTTATATTCATTATTATAGTTTCTATATCTCCAATTTTAATATCTTTGTTGGTTAATACGATACTTAAATAGAAAATCAACGGGTTTCTTATTGTAGAATTTTTTAAGTAATTTAGAGGAACGATTGTACAACCTTGAGTCATTTTTTTGATTAAAAATAGGTTGTGGGGACATTTACTTTCTGCAGTGTTTTTGTACATTAAAGGCTTTTAGAAGAATCTATACAACAAACAATTTTTGATGTTTTATTAAAAGCAACATCGGCTCTATGTCCTATTTCTTATGTAAAAAGTATTTCTTCAGATTCAGAATGCCGTTTTAAGAATTCTTCTCTAACCTTATCGTCTTTTAAGACAAGAAAATTTGAATAGAACTAAAGAGAGTGCTATGTAATTGAACCGTTGAAAATTAAATACGTGTTCAAATATTTCTATGAAACTGAATAGAACTAAATTATTGATAAATTGTCTTTTTATAAACCATTTCAGTTGGTCTAATATGCTGGATACGTATCAACAGAAATCTTAGATACATATACCATGTTATAGTTCATCCACCTCACAGACAGTATAAGAATCTCGACTCTATATATTAACAGTATCGATTAATCTATAGCTTGAGTATGCAGGCTTGTCAATAACCTACAACGTTTAGGTAACTGTTTGCCTTCTATGATAGTTCAATTTCTATCTAAACAGACTTCTTGTATTATAATATTAGAACCATCCCACTTTTACGAAATTAAATAAATTATACATCAAGAACTTAAGATGTCTTTTTGATTATATGTTGTAATATATTTATTTCTAATATCACAGAATCTTTTCCATATAATCATGTAAATTAATTAAAAATTCGAAAATGTTTAACCGATTATTATAAAAAGTGGTTATACCAAAGTTTTAGTTTGTACGTCTAAATGCAAGACCTTCCTTACTGTGTCTTATTACAATAAATAAACTTAAACATCCATAATTTTGTATTAAAACACTTTTAAGGTTTCAATATTCAACTAATTTATAAGCTTCTAGTGTCGGGCCAAGTCACAAAATAAAAATCTACTAGAATGAAAAGATGTCATAGTAGATTTCAAATATTTTTTATTCAATCCTTTTTTTAACATTCAACAAAAAATGATGATTCAAAAAAAGGAGTTAAATATTTTCCTCTTATCGATGATGAAATAATTTCCTTTAAACATATAAGCTTATTTATTAGATAAATCATTGAAAGAAAACCGTACACATGTTTTCTATTCTTTTGCTTGGTTACACGCGTACAGTTTGAAATATAAGAAGATTACTAATATAAACTAAATAATTACATGTTCAATTTCTCTTTAATCATAAGTTTTTGACCGCAAATGAATTCAATCTACACTTACTTTTAGTTCTCATTTTTATGGGAACGGTTTTTTATCTATTCAATCAATTACATTCCATATTAAATGCCTCAGAATTATACAAATCATATTTATTTTGTTCTGATGTTCAAAATTGTGATTATTTTTTCATTTGTTTTAAAGACAAGTGTTGCAATTGTTGGTCTGGGAGTAGAACATGGTAAATAATTGTTGTTGTTAAAGGTTTTATTTATCATAAGTTTTTATATTGGCGAGGTATCCTTTAACATCAAATACACAATAACTTTTGTTAAACCTTCATTTTTCAAAATTTTGACTATAATTCCAGTACCTCTTATTTTTTTGGGTGACTGACCGGTAAAAATGGGACATTTTTATATATTTTTAGAAACCAAATTTAATAGAAAAGCAGAATAGTCAACCCTAAATTCCTATCACCAAATCCCGCCACATAATTTTTAATATTATCTTCCATTTCCACATAATTTTTTTCCTAATAAAATTGTGACCTAATTCATATCTTAAAAATTTAATTCGTACGGCATCCTCCTCGTCCTTTAACTTTTCAACCAGCAG
>CAUVYK010000359.1:0-24428 GCA_963556175.1 Tipula confusa | reverse complement strand
TTCCTTGTTTTAAAGTTATGTTGAAGTATAATCCGATCCATCCTAAAAATTCATATATAACCAAAATACTACTATGAACGTTTTTGTTTACTATACATTTACTAATACATAGGATCCACCATTTTTTTCAATTTTATACGGCCTGTACTATAGTGGTATTGTTTAAGGTATTAGCACAGAGTATGATTACCCAGAGACACATCTTTCCTAGGTCTCTGAGGTATAACAAATAAAATAATGAAATTTTTCGAATTTTATTCAAAGTATCAGCACAAAACGGGGTAACAATATATACAAAATTATCTTGATCTCTTTCGCTCATATGATTGTTATTAAAATTTATTTTCATGCAAATATCATTCAGCTCATCTCACTCTTTATTATATCGTAACCATATGTACCATGAAACGAAATATATATTATTGATAAATTTAAATGAACATTGTTGTTGCTTTTGTATAAACATACTTGCTATATCAAAACCAACACAAATGTATATACAAGCCATGAAGTTGCGATACTCATGCCAAAAAGTGACTACTATACCTAAGTATTAGTGTTGTGACGTAGTATAATTTGTATATACTTTTATTATATACTTTGATGTAAATAAAAAATGAATACGAATGATGGAACAACAGTATTTTGCGCTCTTTAAGACAAAGCAAAAAACAAATTTATTATTTAACGAGAGAGAGAAGTATTGTTATTATTATTTACTTCATAATATACTATACTATATACTAATAATTTAGAGCAGAGTGGACAGTCGCAAAATATAATTTTTGTTTCGTTTTTTTTGTAGAAATGTTATGTACTTTGAATTTAGAGGAGTATGGACAGTGCGAAATATAATTTTTGTTTCGATTTTTACTGTAGTCAAATTCACTAACACATACACCCAATAGTAGTCATAATATGTTTTACTTAGCCAAGCTTCATGGCTTGTATAATATACAATAGTGTTGGTTTTGGCTATATATATAAATATTATATATATGTGTATGTGAGTAAGTCTACATCGATCTTGTATCGATCGAAAAAGGAATATGAAACAAAAAGAGGCGTAAATAAAACACCGACTGCATACAAGGTGTATTAAAATAATCATATGAATTAAAATACAGATAAATAGGTAAAGAAAGTACTACATTTCTAAAATTAACGTGCAACCTGTTGTAATAAATTGTGTGAAAATATTTAAGTCTGGATATGTGAGAATGTGTATGTTTAATATTGTTTATTGTCAATTTATTTTTACCAAATAGTTACACAATACCAATACCTAATTACATTACATACATACTTTTTAATATTCATATGTTGGAAGTTTTTTGTTAACATTTTTAAATCCAAAAAATATATCAACATAATAATAAATCATGTAATTATGATAAATATTTTGATTCTATCGGTACTAATTTTATTCTATTTGCAGTAAATTTATGTCACTAGGACATTATATTTAAAAAAATTTCAATTCTGAAAATAAGTGTAATCTTATTAAACGATCCTTACGATGCCAGCGAACGTCATCTCATGCAATCCCATTAATATTGTTTCACATTTATTAACCGGTCGTATAGTGATGGTTAAAGTGATGGCTTAGACACACCACGGTCTTGAGTTCAATTCCCGGACCTAAGTACAACGCCGTGACCAATTGTGTTTAATCTCGTTCGATGTGCTGACCACCTACAACGATCATTAATTGTAAAAATATGGTCCGATAGATTTTGAAAAAAGATCTCAATAAAGGGGTAACTTTGGCCTGTAATGCTATTGTTTTCTTTTTTTATTAACAAGACCGATTTTCACCAATTAAATATTATACATTTTTCCTATGTGCATAATGTGTCCTAGGTTTCAAACAGGTATTTCACTAGATAAATGAAAAGACTTTTGTGGTATGAACTTTAACATCAAGGGTAGGCTAAAACATTGACAGGTTTGTAGTTACTACTGCAAAACAATATAAGGTCAAGTTGGCCTCCATAAGTCGTCTGTGATTGTATTCATGTGTCGATGTCTAATTTGCTGTGATAATTATGTGATCTTTGAGATCGATCGAGATAGGAAACTAAAACCTCTTTCCATTATCGGTACCAATTTCCAATCACAAGTAGAGATTTGTAATTTCGCATAAATAATTGGTCTAATTTCTGCCAGTTCTAATGTTATACTCATCAATCATTACTCTGCATGATAATAGTGTTGTAGAGAATATTAAATACCACCTTAGATAATATTTTTAAATTTTTCAGAAAGTCTAAACTTTGTTCAAGATAAGTGCAAATTTTATTATTTACTTTGAGGGGCTGTTCAAACGGCTTATTTGAAGAAAAGTTGTGAGAGTTAAGGCAATCAAATATACGATCAAAACGCTTGATAATATTTGCCGTAGGTATGGCATGATCCAAATAGTTTTCAAAAATTTCAGCTGAAGTTTTCAAAGTAGTGCGTATAGCACAAGTAACAGTGTTACTTAGTATTTGGGCGGCCAGTTTTACACTCATTTTTTGGAAACTATTCGGATCCATATGATTTTTGGTTATTTTATGTAACATTTTAACCTTTTGATTTTTTTCCTTTTCATATATCTTTTTAACGACGTTAAAGTCCGAAGTACCGTAGTCAGAATGTTGCAACTGATGTTTTATAATTGCATTTCTTGCCGATTTAAGAAGATGTGGTGGGTCATATTGCACGAAAATTGGTTTATTGTTAACAATAATGTATGGTTTTTCCGGTGTAACACCCAAATGTTTATAAATAGCAACGTTCTTTGGAGCCTAATCGCAAGTTATCATTACTACTTCTAAGTTTAGAATTTCACTGCACAATTTAATATTATTAAAAATAAGCTCCGATAGCTCGACAACACTAATGTAATTATTGATAAGAGTATAATTTAGCACATGCTTCCAATTTCCCACTAAACCACGTAGCATAAAAAAATTGCTGAAGTGGCTAACTGATTCGACCTGTTATCACCATTATCACAATAACCTTCAACTTTATTAGTTACAGGATTTACTATTGAATCTTTTCGAATAGCAATTTCATCAAAAGATAAAACACATATCCGTGTTGTTGTTGGCATATTTAAATACAAATATTTTAGCTGATTTAATAAAATATAGTTTGTTCCGGGTGAAATAAATTTGATTGGAGACCATGCATATATAGATAAAATTGAGAGTAATTTAAGTTGAAATGTTGATTTTAAATATTATATGTAGCAATTGTTCAAAAAAATTGAGTGAGATCGATGCACAAAAAAGTTATTAAAATCGGATGAACATATTAATGGACACGACATATTGATAAAAATTCCAATTTTGGATCTTTAAAGGGTCCATCAGACGAAATGTTTGCAGTTTGTCAATTTTTAGTGAACAATTTTGAAGGTTTTTTTAATCAAAACAGCCACATAAATAACATTTGTGATGAAATGACCAATTTTAGTTTGGTAAAACTAAAATCCGAATTTCCACCATTCGTACCAAACAATGATACATTATGCACATAGGAAAAAATGTATAATATTTACTTAGTGAAAATCGGTCTTGTTAATAAAAAAAGAAAACAATAGCATTACAGGCCAAAGTTACCCCTTTATTGAGATCTTTTTTCAAAATCTATCAGACCATATTTTTACAATTAATGATCGTTGTAGATGGTCAGCACATCGAACGAGATTAAACACAATTGGTCACGGCATTGTACTTAGGTCCGGGAATTGAACTCAAGACCGTGGTGTGTCTAAGCCATCACTTTAACCATCACTATACGACCGGTTAATAAATGTGAAACAATATTAATGGGATTGCATGAGATGACGTTCGCTGGCATCGTAAGGATCGTTTAATAAGATTACACTTATTTTCAGAATTGAAATTTTTTTAAATATAATGTCCTAGTGACATAAATTTACTGCAAATAGAATAAAATTAGTACCGATAGAATCAAAATATTTATCATAATTACATGATTTATTATTATGTTGATATATTTTTTGGATTTAAAAATGTTAACAAAAAACTTCCAACATATGAATATTAAAAAGTATGTATGTAATGTAATTAGGTATTGGTATTGTGTAACTATTTGGTAAAAATAAATTAACAATAAACAATATTAAACATACACATTCTCACATATCCAGACTTAAATATTTTCACACAATTTATTACAACAGGTTGCACGTTAATTTTAGAAATGTAGTACTTTCTTTACCTATTTATCTGTATTTTAATTCATATGATTATTTTAATACACCTTGTGTGCATTCGGTGTTTTATTTACGCCTCTTTTTGTTTTATATTCCTTTTTCGATCGATCAAAACCAACACTATTGTATATTATACAAGCCAAGAAGCTTGGCTAAGTAAAACATATTATGACTACTATTTGGTGTATGTGTTAGTGAATTTGACTACAGTAAAAATCGAAACAAAAAATTATATTTCGCACTGTCCATACTCCTCTAAATTCAAAGTACATAACATTTCTACAAAAAAAACGAAACAAAAATTATATTTTGCGACTGTCCACTCTGCTCTAAATTATTAGTATATAGTATAGTATATAATGAAGTAAATAATAATAACAATACTTCTCTCTCTCGTTAAATAATAAATTTGTTTTTTGCTTTGTCTTAAAGAGCGCAACATACTGTTGTTCCATCATTCGTATTCATTTTTTATTTACATCAAAGCATATAATAAAAGTATTTACCAATTATACTACGTCACAACACTAATACTTAGGTATAGTAGTCACTTTTTGGCATGAGTATCGCAACTTCATGGCTTGTATATACATTTGTGTTGGTTTTGGATCGATACAAGATCGATGTAGACTTACTCACATACACATATATATAATATTTATATATATAGCAAGTATGTTTATACAAAAGCAACAACAATGTTCATTTAAATTTATCAATAATATATATTTCGTTTCATGGTACATATGGTTACGATATAATAAAGAGTGAGATGAGCTGAATGATATTTGCATGAAAATAAATTTTAATAACAATCATATGAGCGAAAGAGATCAAGATAATTTTGTATATATTGTTACCCCGTTTTGTGCTGATACTTTGAATAAAATTCGAAAAATTTCATTATTTTATTTGTTATACCTCAAAGACGTAGGAAAGATGTGTATCTGGGTAATCATACTCTGTGGTATTAGTGAAATGAAAGTATATTTATTCTATTTTCTCACAAACACTTTCAAGTTTAGATGGACAAAATAAGAATGTATCTGCGTACTCGATGCAACAATCAGGCTTGTAATACTTTTGTGTTGGTTTTGATACGTATCAAAACCAACACTATTGTATATTATACAAGCCATGAAGCTTGGTTAAGTAAAACATATTATGACTACTATTTGGCTATGTGTTAAAGAATTTGACTACAGTAAAAATCGAAACAAAAAATTATATTTCACATTGTCCATACTCCTCTAAATTTAAAGTACATAACATTTCTACAAAAAAAAACGAAACAAAAATTATATTTTGCACTGTCCATTCTGCTCTAAATTCATAGTATATAGTATAGTATATAATGAAGTAAATAATAATAGCAATACTTCTCTCTCTCGTTAAATAATAAATTTGTTTTTTGCTTTGTCATAAAGAGCGCAACATACTGTGGTTCCATCATTCGTATTCATTTTTTATTTACATCAAAGCATATAATAAAAGTATATACAAATTATACTACGTCACAACACTAATACTTAGGTATAGTAGTCACTTTTTGGCATAAGTATCGCAACTTCATGGCTTGTATATACATTTGTGTTGGTTTTGTACGTATCAAAACCAAAACCCTCTTTACTACAAGCCGTATTGTTTGCATACTCATGCTATACAAAAATATATACTTTGATTGTATTGTAAGTAGAAAATCGTGTCGGGATATGATAGCGAATATTGTGTAAAAGAAATAAACAATAAAATCAAATAATGCGCATGCGTTTACAATTTTTTTATTTATTTTTATATGGAGTTTTGATAGTTACTAATACATCTAAAGTATATATTTTCACTAATACATTTTAAAAATACATGATGATGTGTGTCAACGAAAGTTACAAGACGGCTTGTAGTAAAGAGGGTTTTGATCAAAACCCTCTTTACTACAAGCCGTATTGTTTGCATACTCATGCTATACAAAAATATATACTTTGATTGTATTGTAAGTATAAAATCGTGTTGGAATATGATAGCGAATATTGTGTAAAAGGAATAAACAACTAAATCAAATAATGCGCGTGCGTTTACAATTTTTTTTATTTTTTTTTTACATGGAATTTTGATAGTTACTAATACATCTAAAGTATATATTTTCACTAATACATTTTAAAAATACATGATAATATGTGTCAACGAAAGTTACAAGACGGCTTGTAGTAAAGAGGGTTTTGGTTAAAACCCTCTTTACTACAAGCCGTCTTGTAACTTTCGTTGACACACATCATCATGTATTTTTAAAATGTATTAGTGAAAATATATACTTTAGATGTATTGGTAAATATCAAAACTCCATATAAAAATCTAAAAAAAAATTGTAAACTCATGCGCATTATTTGATTTTATTGTTTATTTCTTTTACACAATATTCGCTACATATCCCGACACGATTTTCTACTTACAATACAATCAAAGTATATATTTTTATATAGCATGAGTATGCAAACAATACGGCTTGTAGTAAAGAGGGTTTTGGTTTTGGTACGTATACAAGATTTGTGGAAAAAACAAAAATTATCAATGTATAGGTAAATTAGTGGGCAAAATCAATTTAAGTTTACATGGTACATAAATACCTACAAATTATAATAGTAACGAGTATTTTTTACATATTTATGTTGTAATATTTTAAACAAATTTGTAAAATTGAAATATAATGTAAAAAAAGATAGGCTTAAATTAAATTAAAATAATCGTTCTCAAAAACATATCATACACCGCTTTAAATAGAAACTTTCTCTACGAAATAAAATTAGCTCGATTCCACTATATCAAAGATTGGCCGATTCACAGTGGTTTCTCAAGTAATTGGCTTGCATGGATAGTTAGATGATGACTTGTTCTACAAAATAAAAGTAGTTCGATCTCCATACGATGGGGTTAACCCTTTTGTGGATGACTTGGTAATTTAGACTTATCAAGAAAATTTGAATAATTGATGCGTTCACTGTATCAAAGATTGGCCAATTCACAGAGGTTTCTCAAGTAAATGGCATACATAGATAGTTAGATGATGTCTTGTTCTACAAAATAAAAGTAGTCCGATCTCCATACGATGGGGTTAACCCTTTTGTGGATGACTTGGTAACTTAAACTTATCAAGAAAATTTGAATAATTGATGCGTTCACTATATCAAGGATTGGCCAATTTCGTTTTTTAGAAAATGTAAATAAAAATAAAACGCCCCATATTCTGTCATTTAAAATCCAGGCTATTTTATTTTATTACCTTGCTTTCTGTTGAGTTGTATGGAAAACCCCAAAACTACATAATATTAATGGTAGAATACGGTTCAATACTATAATAAAAAATATAAGAATACAAGAATACTTGGTATTAGAAGGAGAAAACAAATTCTACTTACTTCTCTAACCTCGCACAATATTCATGTTTCGTTAAACATTTAAGAGTATTTTCCACGATGAAACATATTTTATATGCACGAAAAACGTGAGATAAAAATATAAATTTAACTTTCGTACGAAGGAGACGGACAACTTTTGCTGCACGCTGTGCATACAAAATTGTTTTGTATTTTTTTCGTTCTGTCGCCATAATTATGGCAGCAAAACGAAAAAATATAAAATTCATAGACGTATAATAGATATAATATCTCTTATACGTATAATATCTCTTATACGTCTATGATAAAATTGGAATACTTTTTATGGTTAAAAATTGCTGCAAAACAATACATGCACATAAAAATTGTGTTTCGACGAGAAAATATTTCTCGCACACACACATAAAATTTTTGTTTATTTTTTTTATAGCTAAATTCATTTAATTTTATTTTCAGTGTGTTAACAACTAAAATTTTGAGGTTAAAAAATTAAATAAAATAAAAAAAATTAGAAAATATTATCGGATCATTTTTTCGTATTTAAAAATTAATAATCATTAAAATAGGACAATCTCATTAAAAAAAAAATAACACAATTTATTTTGGAGATGTGCACATAAATTTGTGATTTTTTTAGGTTATTTAGGGAGGCGTCAACTTTCATAAACTATAAAATTTAGCTATAAAAAAAAACAAAAAAAACAGTTGTCTTTGTCACTCAAGTAGAATTTAACACTATCTTTCTTTTTTTGGTTTTGCTGCAGATTTTAATGTTTAGGTGCAGAAAAAATATGTTTCATTGTGGAAAAACACCATTATTTGGGTTTTTGTTCTTGTTTTGTTTTCCTTAAATAATTTAACAGGTAATCACCAAGTTGCGTCTACATAAATAAATGTTGTGCGAAATCAGAGGTGTAGACAGAATAATTTGTGTGAATATTAGGGGTGAAAGCTAAAACTAGCTGCAAATGTAACAAATTGTGTTTTGGTTAGATTAATTCGTTTTTTTTATTAGAATCTACTAATATATAGAATCGGATTACATATTTATGTGTTTTGGTTTTGAAATTGAATTGCTTGGTAGCGCTAATGCCTTAGATTTTCTTGGTGTGTACTGACTCTGTATATACAGTGCATATTATGTTTAGAGTTGATAGAACTCGACTCTACAAATTTATTAAGGCGAGTGGGGATAGCTACGATTCTGTGTATGTCTCGACTCTGTATATATTGAAAATTTAACCTGCGCATCAATTATTCAAATTTTCTTGATAAGTCTAAGTTACCAAGTCATCCACAAAAGGGTTAACCCCATTGTATGGAGATCGAACTGCTTTTATTTTGTAGAACAAGCTATCATCTAACTATCCATGTATGCCACTTACTTGAGAAACCTCTGTGAATTGGCCAATCTTTGATACAGTGAACGCATCAATTATTCAAATTTTCTTGATAAGTCTAAGTTACCAAGTCATCCACAAAAGAGTTAACCCCATCGTATGGAGATTGGACTACTTTTATTTTGTAGAACAAGTCATCATCTAACTATCCATGTATGCCACTTACTTGAGAAACCTCTGTGAATTGGCCAATCTTTGATACAGTGAACGCATCAATTATTCAAATTTTCTTGATAAGTCTAAGCTACCAAGTCATCCACAAAAGGGTTAACCCCATCGTATGGAGATCGGAGTAAGTAGTTTTATTTTGTAAGGTAAAGTAGTTTTATTTTGTAGAACAAGTCATCATCTAACTATCTATGTATGCCACTTACTTGAGAAACCTCTGTAAATTGGCCAATCTTTGATACAGTAAACGCATAAATTATTTAAATTTTCTTGATAAATTATAAGTTACCAAGTCATCCACAAAAGGGTTAAATCCATCGTATGGAGATCGGACTACTTTTATTTTGTAGAACAAGCCATCATCTAACTATCCATGTATGCCACTTACTTGAGAAACCTCTGTGATGGCCAATCTTTGATACAGTGAACCCCTAACTGTGATGTATTTATTAACATACAATTTTTTTTACTGAATTTTATTCGAATTATTATTGTTTTTATTGTTGAAGTGAATTTATTTTAGCTGTATTAGGAATAATACGAATAGTAAATTTTTAAGATTTAATTAGATTATAATTTTTTTTCTAAAGATAGTTCGAGTTACCTTAGTATCATAGTGAATAAACAATTTTTTAGTCTACTGTAAAATAAAGTATCAATACACATACAGTTTTTGTTATTTGTGGAAAACTTCACAGCCGTAAATATATAACAAATAACGTACAACACGCATTGTATTCGGTTACAAATTTGATAACTGCTGGTCCAACTGATATAAATTTTGAAGTTGGACCCGTTAATCATGATAACGTCGACACATAGAGATAACACAAGGCCAATTTATATTCAGTCTCCGTATTTTAGAGATATGAACGAAATTACAGACGAGTTTAAATTAGGTGATACCAATTCTCTAAAAAATAGTGGGTTAAATAGCTTTTACCAAGCTAAATTTCTATTCTTGTTATTAAAAAATATTTTACTTATTTACCTATGTGGGGTGGTATAATTAATAATGGGGTTCAACAAAACAATATTCATATTGAAAATTACTTTGCCACTATAAAGCGAAGATTTAAAATATCTACAAACATCAGCAAGCTGCCAACCAAAGTTGGAAAATTTGTGAGAAATGTTCATGTTCGAAATGTAGCAGTACATCGACAAATATTGGCGGGTGTACCAAAAAAGTCAGTCAGGAACCTTGTTAATATTGATTTTCCTTAACCATCAAGTCAAGCACTGATGACGTAACTCTAAACGATTCGCAATTATGTGAATCAATATGGAAACAGAAAAATAAAGACCCAACGACACCCAAAAATAAATTTTCATCCTGTTTTAATTTAAATAACATAAAAGAAATTCAAACACATTCACCACAGGAACACACAATTGCCACTTTAAAATTGTTAAGCCAAAACTCAAAATCCAATAAAGATTTTGAAACACCAAAGCGCCCCCGTAAAATAATAAAAAGTGTTTAGTGCCCAAACGCAATACAATTTATTCATTATTGCTAGTGCTTCAAAATGGGAATCACACGTGTGATTATTACAGAAACACTTGTGGTTTTGATTCTGTAATACAGACAATGGCGGCGACAATAAATATTTCGGGGATGACAGATTGTGGTATTAAAGAAGGCAGAGTCAACCTACTTATACAAAATGTACTAAATAATTCATTAAATCTTTCTTGCATCATTCGAAAAGAGATATTAATTGAAATTTTTGGTATTCAAAACAATTGTGAGTGCAATATACAAGCCGTCGCCGGTTTTATTTTAAAAAATCTTCCCAGCTTAACCGTTGAGTTTAAATGTCAATATTGCGAAACCCTGGTCAACGAAGAAAGAAATGTCCTATTAATAAACACCATTTTATTGTTAGAAGTTGGCTATACGAATATAAGCCAATGCATAGAGCAAGTTCCATCCCAGGACTGTCCAGTGTGCAAAAATAAAATGAGTCCTCGCAATTAGAGTCATGGCAATGTAATATGCATATATAGTGAATATCCTAACGAAAACAACCCGATATTAACAATAAATCGAACCAAGTATAAAATTTGATGAAACTATTTATAATTTGACTGGAATTGTTAGCTATCAACAGTTTGGTCAAATTAATTATTCTAGCTCGGGGCATTTTGTAAGTTGCTGTAAAAACCAACAAAAGTGGGGTCGGTACGATGATTTAAATAAATATGTGGCAACCGTTAGAAATATAAACGCTACTCGTGTTAATCCACATATGATTGTTTATACCAAATTCCAAACATTGAACAATATTAAGTATCGAAGAAAATAACAATGCATAAAAATTACCAAATAAACGGTTTAGTGAATTAGAAATAACGAGAAATGTAATTTGACAAAAATAAAATAAGAAAAACAGTTACACAGAGAAAACGAAATTGAAATTAAAAGAATACAAATCAGCGAACAACAAATTTTAATACGACATTAAATAACGAAAAACAGGCGATTTAAAAAAAACAGAACCTAATGTTAAATTAATCGAGACCTTAATACACTTTTAAAACAATTTGTTTTTTCAACGTTTGAAACAATTTTTGAAAATGGTTTCGGAAAATGTCTGTTCCCCATCGTATGGTTACGGCACTACGGTTAATTTTTGTCAGTGATCTGATCATCTTAATGGCATATACGGCTAAATCTGTAAACCTCTGTGAGCCGCGTTAGCCTGGCTAATATATGAGCATTTTTATGAACCATTCAACAAAAACTGTTGTATGGAAAATGGTTTCGGAAAATGTCTGTTCCCCATCGTTTGGTTACGGCACTACGGTTAATTGTTGTCAGTGGTCTGATCATCTTTATTCCATTTACGGCTAAATCTGTAAATCTCTGTGAGCAGAGCTTTACGCTTGTGAACAAATAAGTATTTTTAAAATTATAAATTATTATAATTATATTTTTAAAATTATAAATGATTATGAATGTCTGCTAAGTATTTAGTATTTCACGAGTTTCAAAAACAGAAAATATTAAAGTTGTGGTTGTGTTTGTTAGTTAAAAGAAATTAAATAAAAATTTCGGGATGAAAAGGCTTTTATTTTTTTTCGTACTGATAGTCTTTTTACTGTGTTTAGTGAAGACACACACAGATTTTTTCGGAATATTTTTCGGGCTAACTTCACATACGTACTGCCATCTATTATCAGTGATTTAGAATATGTTAGAATAATTTTTTCGCGCGAAAGATTTCGGTCGGCTGCCAAATTGGTAGGCGGTGATCATCATTTGGTCACTGCAAAGCTAAAATGGCGGTTTTCGTACAAGTTAGGGATCGCAGATAAACGTAACTTACGTTTCAACTGCAAAGGTCTGATAAACGATGATGAGTTATATCAGAACACAATATCAGAATCTTGGTAGAGTAGCATTATAGAAACCTACTCCCGTTCTGATGATGTAAATGCTCTATGGGAGGTTTTGAAAACTTCGGTGCTGTACAGGTGACTCTAGGTATGGTAAAAATTAAACCCAAAAATGATTGGTTTCATGAGGAGTGACGTTTTGCTGTCGAATACAAAATATAGCCTAAAAAGCGTGTATTCGTTTTACAATCGCACGGAAAAACAAAGCGGTCCTTGCTAGGAGAACCGCCAAGCGGATTTGTAGACGGAAAAAGCGTGAATGGTGGAAGGCTAAACTCTTAAGAGACAACGACTCTAGCAATTCTCATAGCTTCTCGTAGCTTCTTTAAAGGAGTTACAGAATAACACTTTACCTTTAGACCTAGGTCTATCGCCATTCGGGACCAGGATGGAAACCTTCGTGTTAACATTGATGTATTGCCCGACTGATGTAGTGCTTGGAAGGATCATTTCTCTGATTTACTCAATGTTCAACAAGTGTCAAATGCTGTATTTGAAAGTTGTCAAATACAGACTAAGGAGATGTGCATAGAGGACCTATCCTACGAGGGATTCACACTGGCCATGCAAAAACTATCGCTTTCCTTTGCACAGCATACACATTACTGTCTTACATAGTATATTAGAGAGAATCACTCCTTTTGTGAAGGAAATTGTAGATGACGTACATCAGGAGACTTAAATTTCCGACAAGCCAATTAACTCAATTTATCGGGATAGCCTTTGGTTTGCTTTCCGATGTCTGGGAATACCTGACAAATATGTGCATTTATGTAAATTGATAGTAATGCAGTCACAATACTGTGTCAAAGTTGAGAACAAGCTATCAGGAATTTTTGCAATTAGCTCAGGTGTACGGTAAGGAGATGCTCTAACCCCGACACTCTTTAATCTCATGTTAGAATTTATCTTTCGTCAAAGTGGAACACCTCAAGACAACATCTTGTACCGTCAGTCCAACCAGATTCTGACTTATCATGCAGATGATATATTTGTAAATGGATTGAATGGCAACGATGTAAAAGAACTACTGGATCCACTTGTACAATTCTCAGCTTCCGTTGGTCTCAAAATCAATGAATCTTAAACCATGTACACATGGTATACCATATGTACGACATCATATACCATATGATATATGATGTTAATATGACAAATATATAATGTTTTAGAGACCAAAACGCAAGGGATATTAGTAGTGGTGACTACACATTTCAAGGAGTGGCAATTCCGATACCTCGGATCGCTTGTCACTCATGATAACTGTGTGGGAGGGAATATTAAAGCGCATCCTGTCGCTGACAACCGTGCTTTGTTTGCTTTATGTCCATTGCTATAGACAAAATAACCTGCAAATGCCGACAAGCTGAACTTGTAGTAGGTGATGATCAGACCTGTTGCCATGTATGGGTGTGAGAGTTGGACGCTGTCGGATGAGTATAAGAGATGGTTAATGACATTCGAGAGAATAATCATGCGCATGATTTATGGCCCCAAACACGACGATGACGACACTTACCGAGTTTTATTCAACCACGAGATCAAGAATTTGATAAAAATTCCTGATCTCGTTCATGAAATTCAAGGACAGCGAGTACGCTGGCTCGGTCACGTTCTGCAAGCCGATCCAAAACGAATGATTCAGCAATCTCTGAGAGAAGAGCCTCCATTTGGCAGGCACAGAGATCATTGTCGGTGACGATGGCTCCTCGGCGTAGAAAACCACTTGTCTTCTTTGGGTCGTCTAGAACAATACGAAGAACAAGCTCGGGATTGTATCCGATGGAGCCAGAATGTTGATGCGGTGCGGGCCAGCAATGGCCAGAAAAACTGATTATTATTATTATTACTAATAATAGTCCAGAATAATCTTTTAATCGAACAATATTTTCGAGTAGTTATAAAAGTGTTAAATTATCTTTTCGGTTTTTCGGGTAGTCATGAAAATGTTTAACGATTCTATTGAAAAGTTCAATAGAGATTTCGATTCTAAAATTTTGTAAAAACGGGGGTTTGGGGCGGCAGCTTCTATTCTTTAAGGTATAAAACGAATTAAAATAACTTAAAACAAATTAATATTTTCAACAACATTGGTTATCAAAATGTTTGAAGTAGTTATGTTTTTAGTTTTTTTCTCGTAGGTATGAAAATGCTTCACTCACAGAAAAAATAATATATAATAATATCTATAATAATATATAATATAATAATATATAATAATAAAATAATATCTATATTAATTTTTTCTGTGCTTCACTATCTTACATAGAGGAGTCAAATGCTAAGATTCTTTGCGGAGTTCTCAATTTTAGTATGAGTATTACTAATAATAATTCAAAAAAATAAACTTTAAATTGAACACCATTGTCGGGTAGTTACAAAATTGTTCTAGTAGTTTTTGGTTGATAATAGATGCACTGGTAACAGATGGCAATGCTGTTAGTTAAAAGAAGAGTTATTGTGTAAGATGTAGTATAGACGGCAGATTTTTTTGCTAAGCTTGGACACCAAACAGCGCCAAATTTTAAAACCTGGTAGTAAATCCAATTAAAAGCCACCTGATTTATAATTTAAGTACTAAAATTTTGTGTATATTTATAATTTATTTCGCATTATTTTTTTGATGTTTCTAAATTAATCCGCATTATTTTTTTGAATTTTGTTCAAAAATAAAATAAATTTAGAATATTTTTTTGGCTATCATGTTGCACAGCATGGCAGATTTTTTTTGCTAAGCTGTGTTTGTTAGTTAAAAGAAATTAAATAAAAATTTCGGGATGAAAAGGCTTTTATTTTTTTCGTACTGATAGTCTTTTTACTGTGTTTAGTGAAGACACACACCGATTTTTTCGGGATATTTTTCGGGCTAACTTCACATGCGTACTGCCATCTATTATCAGTGATTTAGAATATGTTAGAATAATTTTTTCGCGCGAAAGATTTCGGTCGGCTGCCAAGATACCAAATAGCGCCAAATTTTTAAAAATGGTAGTAAATTAAACTAAGGAACAGATAGCAGTATAGCACGGCAAGTTTTCTACTAAATGTTTTTTGCGAGTGCAGTGCCACTTGACCCAAAATATAATTTTTTATTTTTATTTTTTATTTGTTATTTTTTTTTTTTTTTTTTTTTTTTTTTTTTTTTTGCTTAAATAACGCCATCTATTGAAAATATAAATACCTCTTATTTTAACTAACAACAGTGCCATCTATTATCAGTGATATCTAAACATCACGAAAAACGTTGAAATGTATTTAGAGTAATTATTTTGCGCAAAAACATTATTCTAAAATTTACAATGATTTACAAACTCTATTTATAAAAAACACAATTTAAAGAAAACGAAAATCGAATTCATTAAATCCATTATTCATTGATTGATTTAGAATGTACGACCAAGCATTAAGCTGGACCTCCCGGTTATATGGCCTTATATGGCCGTACACCCGTTTTACATAAGTTTGGAAGGATAAGGCAGGATATTAGTTAAATTATTGAGACTGATCCGATTACAGACACCATGGAGGCCAATAGTTAGTATATTTTTGTTGGGATAGGGAAATGAAAGGTACGTCAGTAATGACAGAATTGGACAGGTTTCCCGGTAGCCAATATTCAAACTACTGTTAGCATAAAATAATCAAAATTTTACTGAACTGCTCTGCATTCGGGCATCTCTTGTCAGCAACTCCAGTGTACCACCATTCATCTGTTATCTGCAAATGTTCCCTTTAAACAGAATCTATTAATTAATTAATTGCTCTTAGCCGTAGGCTGTAATTAATTGAATAATTTTTTTAATCTGGAATTATAAATTAATTAATTTGTATTATAATAAACTAATAATATCATAATATAATTTCTGCAAGTCGTATACTATAATAAACAGGATTAGTTTTTTCTTGAACATGCAAATTTATTAAATTGTCCCATAATAATATATTAAAGTAAGAATACGTCAAAATAATATAATAATATAATAATATTATAATCATATAATAAGATAATAATATAATAATATAATAATATAATAATATAATAATATAATAATATAATAATATAATAATATAATAATATAATAATATAATAATATAATAATATAATAATATAATAATATAATAATATAATAATATAATAATATAATAATATAATAATATAATAATATAATAATATAATAATATAATAATATAATAATATAATAATATAATAATATAATAATATAATAATATAATAATATAATAATATAATAATATAATAATATAATAATATAATAATATAATAATATAATAATATAATAATATAATAATATAATAATATAATAATATAATAATATAATAATATAATAATATAATAATATAATAATATAATAATATAATAATATAATAATATAATAATATAATAATATAATAATATAATAATATAATAATATAATAATATAATAATATAATAATATAATAATATAATAATATAATAATATAATAATATAATAATATAATAATATAATAATATAATAATATAATAATATAATAATATAATAATATAATAATATAATAATATAATAATATAATAATATAATAATATAATAATATAATAATATAATAATATAATAATATAATAATATAATAATATAATAATATAATAATATAATAA
Source organism: Tipula confusa (assembly GCA_963556175.1). NCBI lineage: Eukaryota > Metazoa > Arthropoda > Insecta > Diptera > Tipulidae > Tipula > Tipula confusa. The sequence goes on along the minus strand of CAUVYK010000359.1, from coordinate 7,181 downwards.
TATAATAATATAATAATATAATAATATAATAATATAATAATATAATAATATAATAATATAATAATATAATAATATAATAATATAATAATATAATAATATAATAATATAATAATATAATAATATAATAATATAATAATATAATAATATAATAATATAATAATATAATAATATAATAATATAATAATATAATAATATAATAATATAATAATATAATAATATAATAATATAATAATATAATAATATAATAATATAATAATATAATAATATAATAATATAATAATATAATAATATAATAATATAATAATATAATAATATAATAATATAATAATATAATAATATAATAATATAATAATATAATAATATAATAATATAATAATATAATAATATAATAATATAATAATATAATAATATAATAATATAATAATATAATAATATAATAATATAATAATATAATAATATAATAATATAATAATATAATAATATAATAATATAATAATATAATAATATAATAATATAATAATATAATAATATAATAATATAATAATATAATAATATAATAATATAATAATATAATAATATAATAATATAATAATATAATAATATAATAATATAATAATATAATAATATAATAATATAATAATATAATAATATAATAATATAATAATATAATAATATAATAATATAATAATATAATAATATAATAATATAATAATATAATAATATAATAATATAATAATATAATAATATAATAATATAATAATATAATAATATAATAATATAATAATATAATAATATAATAATATAATAATATAATAATATAATAATATAATAATATAATAATATAATAATATAATAATATAATAATATAATAATATAATAATATAATAATATAATAATATAATAATATAATAATATAATAATATAATAATATAATAATATAATAATATAATAATATAATAATATAATAATATAATAATATAATAATATAATAATATAATAATATAATAATATAATAATATAATAATATAATAATATAATAATATAATAATATAATAATATAATAATATAATAATATAATAATATAATAATATAATAATATAATAATATAATAATATAATAATATAATAATATAATAATATAATAATATAATAATATAATAATATAATAATATAATAATATAATAATATAATAATATAATAATATAATAATATAATAATATAATAATATAATAATATAATAATATAATAATATAATAATATAATAATATAATAATATAATAATATAATAATATAATAATATAATAATATAATAATATAATAATATAATAATATAATAATATAATAATATAATAATATAATAATATAATAATATAATAATATAATAATATAATAATATAATAATATAATAATATAATAATATAATAATATAATAATATAATAATATAATAATATAATAATATAATAATATAATAATATAATAATATAATAATATAATAATATAATAATATAATAATATAATAATATAATAATATAATAATATAATAATATAATAATATAATAATATAATAATATAATAATATAATAATATAATAATATAATAATATAATAATATAATAATATAATAATATAATAATATAATAATATAATAATATAATAATATAATAATATAATAATATAATAATATAATAATATAATAATATAATAATATAATAATATAATAATATAATAATATAATAATATAATAATATAATAATATAATAATATAATAATATAATAATATAATAATATAATAATATAATAATATAATAATATAATAATATAATAATATAATAATATAATAATATAATAATATAATAATATAATAATATAATAATATAATAATATAATAATATAATAATATAATAATATAATAATATAATAATATAATAATATAATAATATAATAATATAATAATATAATAATATAATAATATAATAATATAATAATATAATAATATAATAATATAATAATATAATAATATAATAATATAATAATATAATAATATAATAATATAATAATATAATAATATAATAATATAATAATATAATAATATAATAATATAATAATATAATAATATAATAATATAATAATATAATAATATAATAATATAATAATATAATAATATAATAATATAATAATATAATAATATAATAATATAATAATATAATAATATAATAATATAATAATATAATAATATAATAATATAATAATATAATAATATAATAATATAATAATATAATAATATAATAATATAATAATATAATAATATAATAATATAATAATATAATAATATAATAATATAATAATATAATAATATAATAATATAATAATATAATAATATAATAATATAATAATATAATAATATAATAATATAATAATATAATAATATAATAATATGTACCTGCCCTAATGAAGAGGAAGCCGAAATCAGGCAAATTAGAAAAACAGCTGATGGAGCAGTCCTGCTAGAACTGGGTCGTTGCAAAGATCCGACCAAGCTGCAAGAAATTATACGGACAGCAGTAGGTCAGGAGGGTGAGGTCCGAGGATTGATACCCCGTATAAAGATAGAGGTTCTGAACCTGGACAGCCGACGATTGAGGAGGTTAAGATGGCAGTCGGACGTGACTCGGAAGAGGAGCCCCCGGGGGATATTAAAGTATCCCTTTTCATGTTTGATAGGCGTGAGCAAAAAAAAGCTGTCATTGAACTAAATGAACGAGCCGCCTTAAAATTGCTAGAAAAGAGGAGGATGAAGATCGGTTGGGTTTTCGGTAGGGTAAGGAGGAGGCTGGAAGTTCTAAAATGCTTCAGATGCCTTGGGTATGGACACATCAGAGGAAATTGCAAGGGCCCAGATCGCAGCGGTAGTTGTTGGAAGTGCAGTAAAGGCGGACATAAGGCGGTAGAATGCACTTCCGCATCGAGGTGTTCTCTATGTGCTGAGAAGCCCGGTGGAAATCTTAATCACGTACAGGGGTCAGGTGCCTGCGAAGTCTTTAGGAAGGCTATGCAGGTTAAGCAGAGAGACCACCGTGGATGAAAGTACTTCAAGGAAATATGAACAGATGCAAGGCTGCAGATGACCTTTTAACACAGCTAGTGTATGAAAAGGAAGCTCAGATAGTGCTCATTAGTGAGCAATACCGGGACAGGAATCCAAGAAACTGGTTTCCAGACCGCCTGGGTACTGCTGCAATATGGGTGGTTGACGTTCGTACTATTTGCATAGACGATCATGGCGCAGGTAATGGCTATGTTTGGGTTAGAATCCGAGGTACTACCATCTTTAGTGTATACCTCTCACCAAATGACGCAATCGGGGACTTCCGTTCTAAGCTTAATGAACTTGAGGATGCACTTCGTGACACAGCGGGGGAAATAGTGGTAGCCGGCGATTTTAATGCGCGCGCCTTGGAATGGGGTATGCCACAGCAGGACTCCAGAGGGAAGCTGGTTATGGAGATGTCAGCGAGACTTGACCTAAACGTGTTGAACAGTGGCTTAGTCCCGACATATAGAAGACCCGGTTTTGGATATTCTATCCCTGACATATCATTTGCATCGTCAAGACTGGCATCAAACGCAGTAAACTGGAAGGTAATAGAGGACTTCACGGGGAGTGACCATAATTACATCACGTTTCAGGTACTCGATGAAAGATCAGTGAATCGAAAGAGTACCCAGAAATCACGTGGTTGGATCACGAGTAAGTTGGAAGGAGAAAAACTCGTTACATTTTTGGAGGCAAACCTGAGAAATGTTCGTCCAGTTTCGCAGAGCAATACAACCAGGAATGAAATCGAGGCTAAGGTTGATGAGATCGTTCAGCTTATTCAGCGAGCCTGCGATGCAGCAATGCCTCGGAAAAAACAGTGGAGTGGAAGACGTCAGGCATACTGGTGGACGGACGAAATAGCAGAACTCAGGAAGAAAGCCCTGAAACTCAGACGAAGGGCACAACGAGCACAAAACAGAAGTGATGCTGCGAGTAGATCAGTTGAGTACAGGGATGCAAAGAAAGAGCTTAGCATAGCAATAAAGTCTAGTAAGACTCGTTGCTGGCAAGATATCTGCCGCGAGGTAGATGACGACCCATGGGGCAAAGGCTACAAAATAGTCAATATTAGATTGGGTACCACAAACTTATGCAGCTCGATGGATGCAAAGGTGATGGAAAACATCGTGAACACGCTTTTCCCAACACATGCATTGAGGACTGAGGAGGATATTCCTGCGCAGGTCGGTATTGTTCCCGCATTTACAGAGGAGGACCTGTCCAGTGCTGTAGCATCTCTAAAAAATAAGAAGGCTCCGGGACCAGACGGCATTCCCGCCGAAATGTTGAAACAGGTGGTCGGCGGTTGCCCACAGCTACTGCTCACTCTATACAATAATTGCCTGGTAGCGGGAGTGTTCCCAGTACGTTGGAAGGTAGCCCAACTCGTGTTGATCGAAAAGGGTAAGAGAGGGAATCCTGACTGTCCCTCAACATATAGGCCTATCTGCAAGCTTGACACGATGGGTAAGCTTTTTGAAAAACTGTTGAAACTACGGTTGGACTCAGCCATTCAAGCGGCGGGTGGACTCTCTCCTAGGCAGCATGGCTTTCGGAAAGGTCACTCATCCATCAACGCTATTACTGAAGTAACCAACGCAGTGGAAAGAGCGGAGAAAGCAAATCACCAAGCAAGATCATTGGTATTTCTCGTTACTCTCGACGTTAAGAATGCGTTTAACTCAGCGAGATGGGAGGACATACTAAGGGCGCTTCGGAGGGGTTTTGAGATCCCAAGTTACCTATTGATAATGATGAATGACTACCTGAAGAACAGAAACTTGTTGTACGATACTATGAATGGAGTTAAAAGGAAAGCGATCACCGCTGGAGTAGCACAGGGTTCGATTCTAGGTCCGGATCTGTGGAATGTCCTGTATGACGGCTTGCTGCGGCTTGAAGTACCAGAGGGTGTATCCTTGGTGGGTTATGCGGACGACATAGCTATGGTTATTATGGCTCGAGGTGCCGAATTGGCCCAATATAGGCTCAACCAGGCGATGAGGAGAATAAAAACGTGGATTGATGATCATGGATTGAAGCTGGCGATATCTAAAACAGAAATAGTTTTGCTTACCAAGAGGAGAATACCTACAATTATCCCCATGACAGTGGGTACAGAGTTGATTCACACAAGCAGAGCGGCTAGATATCTTGGCGTCACATTGGACAGTCGTCTAAGCTACGCAGAGCACATTCGAAGGGTCTGTGAGCGAGCGGCGGCGGTTACGGGGTCTTTGAGTAGGCTGATGGCTAACATGGGAGGACCTCGTTCTAGCAAACGAAGAGTACTTATGTCAGTTACACAGTCGATTCTTTTATATGGTGCTGAGATTTGGGCTGGCGCGATGACCCATCAAAAGTATCGGATGCGAATGGTGGCGACACAGAGAAAAGGAGCACTGAGGGTGGCTTGCGCCTATAGGACGGTATCTGATGTGGTCGCTTTAGCCGTTGCCGGTGTAATACCGATCGACTTGCTAGCTCAAGAGCGTCGTAAGATATTCTTGAGTAGTGCGAGCGATGGAAGAAAGGAGGCTGCAACCAGAGCTCGGAGCGAGACTATGAATATATGGCAGCATAGGTGGGAGACGACGGATAAGGGCCGATGGACGGTCAGATTGATCAGTAACCTTCGCCCATGGATTGATCGGGCCCATGGAGAGATAAATTTCTTTATATGCCAATTCCTGACGGGACATGGGTACTTCAGGGCATATCTATATAGGATGGGAAAGGTGAGGTCCCCTCAGTGTTTGTACTGCCCAGAAGAGTGGGATGATGTATATCACACCTTCTTCGGGTGCGATAGATTCGTGATTGAACGAAGACGGCTCACTTCAGCAGTGGGAGAACTAACGCCGGACACAATAGTGGAGGTAATGCTCCGATTGGAAGAGGCATGGAACGTAACATCACGCTATGTAGAGTCAGTTTTGCGACGGAAGAAAGAGGAGTGCGGCTTAGTGGACACTTAGGAGGAAAAAAATAGAAGGAGGGGCATTAGAAAGACGGGCCAGACCGAAGTAATGCGAAAGCGGTTCCGGTTTGGGTCTTCCGTGGCTGATAGGTGATTTTTTAGTGAGTCAAATCTCACACTGTTGGGTGGAGTGTAATCCACTCTTCGCCTTTTGAAGGATTTTTTCACCTACGCAAAAAAAAAAAAAAAAAAAAAAAATAATATAATAATATAATAATATAATAATATAATAATATAATAATATAATAATATAATAATATAATAATATAATAATATAATAATATAATAATATAATAATATAATAATATAATAATATAATAATATAATAATATAATAATATAATAATATAATAATATAATAATATAATAATATAATAATATAATAATATAATAATATAATAATATAATAATATAATAATATAATAATATAATAATATAATAATATAATAATATAATAATATAATAATATAATAATATAATAATATAATAATATAATAATATAATAATATAATAATATAATAATATAATAATATAATAATATAATAATATAATAATATAATAATATAATAATATAATAATATAATAATATAATAATATAATAATATAATAATATAATAATATAATAATATAATAATATAATAATATAATAATATAATAATATAATAATATAATAATATAATAATATAATAATATAATAATATAATAATATAATAATATAATAATATAATAATATAATAATATAATAATATAATAATATAATAATATAATAATATAATAATATAATAATATAATAATATAATAATATAATAATATAATAATATAATAATATAATAATATAATAATATAATAATATAATAATATAATAATATAATAATATAATAATATAATAATATAATAATATAATAATATAATAATATAATAATATAATAATATAATAATATAATAATATAATAATATAATAATATAATAATATAATAATATAATAATATAATAATATAATAATATAATAATATAATAATATAATAATATAATAATATAATAATATAATAATATAATAATATAATAATATAATAATATAATAATATAATAATATAATAATATAATAA
>CAUVYK010000358.1:21998-85137 GCA_963556175.1 Tipula confusa | reverse complement strand
ATATTTATATATTTATATATTTATATATTTATATATTTATATATTTATATATTTATATATTTATATATTTATATATTTATATATTTATATATTTATATATTTATATATTTATATATTTATATATTTATATATTTATATATTTATATATTTATATATTTATATATTTATATATTTATATATTTATATATTTATATATTTATATATTTATATATTTATATATTTATATATTTATATATTTATATATTTATATATTTATATATTTATATATTTATATATTTATATATTTATATATTTATATATTTATATATTTATATATTTATATATTTATATATTTATATATTTATATATTTATATATTTATATATTTATATATTATATATTTATATATTTATATATTTATATATTTATATATTTATATATTTATATATTTATATATTTATATATTTATATATTTATATATTTATATATTTATATATTTATATATTTATATATTTATATATTTATATATTTATATATTTATATATTTATATATTTATATATTTATATATTTATATATTTATATATTTATATATTTATATATTTATATATTTATATATTTATATATTTATATATTTATATATTTATATATTTATATATTTATATATTTATATATTTATATATTTATATATTTATATATTTATATATTTATATATTTATATATTTATATATTTATATATTTATATATTTATATATTTATATATTTATATATTTATATATTTATATATTTATATATTTATATATTTATATATTTATATATTTATATATTTATATATTTATATATTATATATTTATATATTTATATATTTATATATTTATATATTTATATATTTATATATTTATATATTTATATATTTATATATTTATATATTTATATATTTATATATTTATATATTTATATATTTATATATTTATATATTTATATATTTATATATTTATATATTTATATATTTATATTATATATTTATATATTTATATATTTATATATTTATATATTTATATATTTATATATTTATATATTTATATATTTATATATTTATATATTTATATATTTATATATTTATATATTTATATATTTATATATTTATATATTTATATATTTATATATTTATATATTTATATTTATATATTTATATATTTATATATTTATATATTTATATATTTATATATTTATATATTTATATATTTATATATTTATATATTTATATATTTATATATTTATATATTTATATATTTATATATTTATATATTTATATATTTATATATTTATATATTTATATATTTATATATTTATATATTTATATATTTATATATTTATATATTTATATATTTATATATTTATATATTTATATATTTATATATTTATATATTTATATATTTATATATTTATATATTTATATATTTATATATTTATATATTTATATATTTATATATTTATATATTTATATATTTATATATTTATATATTTATATATTTATATATTTATATATTTATATATTTATATATTTATATATTTATATATTTATATATTTATATATTTATATATTTATATATTTATATATTTATATATTTATATATTTATATATTTATATATTTATATATTTATATATTTATATATTTATATATTTATATATTTATATATTTATATATTTATATATTTATATATTTATATATTTATATATTTATATATTTATATATTTATATATTTATATATTTATATATTTATATATTTATATATTTATATATTTATATATTTATATATTTATATATTTATATATTTATATATTTATATATTTATATATTTATATATTTATATATTTATATATTTATATATTTATATATTTATATATTTATATATTTATATATTTATATATTTATATATTTATATATTTATATATTTATATATTTATATATTTATATATTTATATATTTATATATTTATATATTTATATATTTATATATTTATATATTTATATATTTATATATTTATATATTTATATATTTATATATTTATATATTTATATATTTATATATTTATATATTTATATATTTATATATTTATATATTTATATATTTATATATTTATATATTTATATATTTATATATTTATATATTTATATATTTATATATTTATATATTTATATATTTATATATTTATATATTTATATATTTATATATTTATATATTTATATATTTATATATTTATATATTTATATATTTATATATTTATATATTTATATATTTATATATTTATATATTTATATATTTATATATTTATATATTTATATATTTATATATTTATATATTTATATATTTATATATTTATATATTTATATATTATATATATATATATATATATATATATATATATATATATATTTATATATTTATATATTTATATATTTATATATTTATATATTTATATATTTATATATTTATATATTTATATATTTATATATTTATATATTTATATATTTATATATTTATATATTTATATATTTATATATTTATATATTTATATATTTATATATTTATATATTTATATATTTATATATTTATATATTTATATATTTATATATTTATATATTTATATATTTATATATTTATATATTTATATATTTATATATTTATATATTTATATATTTATATATTTATATATTTATATATTTATATATTTATATATTTATATATTTATATATTTATATATTTATATATTTATATATTTATATATTTATATATTTATATATTTATATATTTATATATTTATATATTTATATATTTATATATTTATATATTTATATATTTATATATTTATATATTTATATATTTATATATTTATATATTTATATATTTATATATTTATATATTTATATATTTATATATTTATATATTTATATATTTATATATTTATATATTTATATATTTATATATTTATATATTTATATATTTATATATTTATATATTTATATATTTATATATTTATATATTTATATATTTATATATTTATATATTTATATATTTATATATTTATATATTTATATATTTATATATTTATATATTTATATATTTATATATTTATATATTTATATATTTATATATTTATATATTTATATATTTATATATTTATATATTTATATATTTATATATTTATATATTTATATATTTATATATTTATATATTTATATATTTATATATTTATATATTTATATATTTATATATTTATATATTTATATATTTATATATTTATATATTTATATATTTATATGGTTCTATGCGTATATACAAACGATCATTTAGTATACGATGGTTAAGATATTCGGATGGAGTAGCAGAAACTTTTGATTTGATTAATTTATATTTTTCATCTTGAAATGCGTCTGAGAGGAGATCTAAATAATCCACTGAAAGTTTAGCGTTTTCACCTAATTCCGATATCGTATCGCAATAAATTCGGGACAATGTATCGGCTACTACGTTTTCTTTTCCTTTAGTGTGTACGATATTAAAGTCAAAAGTCTGAAGATAAAGACTCCAACGCGCAAGTACTGGTCAAATCACGCATTCCCATCAACCATTTGAGACTTGCATGATCTGTTATAACTGTAAATTTGTATCCTTCGACATATTGTCGTATATATTTATATATTTATATATTTATATATTTATATATTTATATATTTATATATTTATATATTTATATATTTATATATTTATATATTTATATATTTATATATTTATATATTTATATATTTATATATTTATATATTTATATATTTATATATTTATATATTTATATATTTATATATTTATATATTTATATATTTATATATTTATATATTTATATATTTATATATTTATATATTTATATATTTATATATTTATATATTTATATATTTATATATTTATATATTTATATATTTATATATTTATATATTTATATATTTATATATTTATATATTTATATATTTATATATTTATATATTTATATATTTATATATTTATATATTTATATATTTATATATTTATATATTTATATATTTATATATTTATATATTTATATATTTATATATTTATATATTTATATATTTATATATTTATATATTTATATATTTATATATTTATATATTTATATATTTATATATTTATATATTTATATATTTATATATTTATATATTTATATATTTATATATTTATATATTTATATATTTATATATTTATATATTTATATATTTATATATTTATATATTTATATATTTATATATTTATATATTTATATATTTATATATTTATATATTTATATATTTATATATTTATATATTTATATATTTATATATTTATATATTTATATATTTATATATTTATATATTTATATATTTATATATTTATATATTTATATATTTATATATTTATATATTTATATATTTATATATTTATATATTTATATATTTATATATTTATATATTTATATATTTATATATTTATATATTTATATATTTATATATTTATATATTTATATATTTATATATTTATATATTTATATATTTATATATTTATATATTTATATATTTATATATTTATATATTTATATATTTATATATTTATATATTTATATATTTATATATTTATATATTTATATATTTATATATTTATATATTTATATATTTATATATTTATATATTTATATATTTATATATTTATATATTTATATATTTATATATTTATATATTTATATATTTATATATTTATATATTTATATATTTATATATTTATATATTTATATATTTATATATTTATATATTTATATATTTATATATTTATATATTTATATATTTATATATTTATATATTTATATATTTATATATTTATATATTTATATGGTTCTATGCGTATATACAAACGATCATTTAGTATACGATGGTTAAGATATTCGGATGGAGTAGCAGAAACTTTTGATTTGATTAATTTATATTTTTCATCTTGAAATGCGTCTGAGAGGAGATCTAAATAATCCACTGAAAGTTTAGCGTTTTCACCTAATTCCGATATCGTATCGCAATAAATTCGGGACAATGTATCGGCTACTACGTTTTCTTTTCCTTTAGTGTGTACGATATTAAAGTCAAAAGTCTGAAGATAAAGACTCCAACGCGCAAGTACTGGTCAAATCACGCATTCCCATCAACCATTTGAGACTTGCATGATCTGTTATAACTGTAAATTTGTATCCTTCGACATATTGTCGAAATTTTTTTATCGACAGAACAGCTGCAAGGCACTCTAGCTCTGTGGTAGTATAGTTCTTTTGTGCTGAGTTTAGTTTTTGAGAGAAAAACGAAATTGGCCTTTCAGCTTCTTCCGTATTTTTTTGAAATAGAACTCCACCGAGTCCTTCTGTGCTCGCGTCGCATCGAATATAAAAGTGATTATTATAATCAGGATTAATAAGCACTGGTGCAGTAGAAAGTAAATTTTTGATTCTTCCAAATGCAAAGTCGGCTTCAGGTGTCCACATAAATTTGACTTTCTTTTTTAATAAATCAGTTATTGGTGCGGTTACTTGGGCGTAGTTTGGTATAAATCTCCGATACCACCCTGCCATTCCAAGAAAGCGTCTTATTTGTTTAATCGATTTTGGAGGTGGAAAGCTAATTATTGATTCGACTTTTGAATGGTCTGTAGAAAGTCCACCTTCACCAACGATGTATCCAAGATACCGAATTTCTTTCATACAGAAATGACTTTTCTCTACGTTAATGGTCAATCCAGCATTAGACAAATGGTTAGCAACTGTTGACAGAAGCTTGAGGTGATTTTCGATTTTAGAGGATACAACTAAAAGATCATCTAGATACACAAAAACTCGATCGTGTAGTTCTGTTGGGATGACTTTGTGCATTAATCTACACATTGCTTGAGCAGCGTTACAGAGCCCAAACGGCATCACTTTAAATTGATAAAGTGGCCGCCCTGGAACTGTAAAAGCTGTCTTCTCTCTTGACATTTCCTCTAGCGGGATTTGCCAAAAGGCATCTTTTAAGTCTATACTAGATATATGTTTAGTATCTTTAAGTCGTGAAATAAGTCCATCTATAATCGGCAGAGGATAAGAATCTTTAACCGTTACATCATTAACTTTTCGAGAATCTAGACATAAGCGCGATTTCCCGTTGGGCTTCTTAACCAATACAACTGGTGAAGACCATGAACTTTGACTGGGTTCGATCACATTAAGTGAAAGCATTCTATCGATTTCCGCATATAACTTTTCTTGTACTACAGATGAGACAGGAAAGTAACGTTGTTTGATTGGTAAAGCGGTTCCTACATCAATTTTGTGTTCGTGAAGATGAGTTGAACCTAACCCTAACTTATTGAGTAATTAGTAACCCTAACTTATTGAATGACGGAAATGTCGAAATTACTTTTTGTAAGTGTATTTGATCTTCACTGGATAATATATGCTTTTTTTCATCGATATCATCATTTAGCTTTAACTCGTCTAACATGATTGGAGCAATACTAAAAGATTCCCAGAAATTTATTCCTAAGTATAAGTTTCCTTGAAGAGATGGAACAATGTAAAATCTTACGAATTTAGTTTTATTGCGGAATAGCACTGGCAGTTTTACGTAACCAATAATGGAATTTGAGGTGCCATCAGCAGTTTTAACTAAAGAATTTATGGGATGAAATTTTATATTGATACCGTTTAGAAATTCAATTGAGTTTTTTCCTAGTATACTAATACTAGCACCACTGTCAAGAAGACCAGTTAACGTTTTACCAAGAATATTTATATCTATGTGTGGCCTAATCTATGTGTGGCCTAATATCAAGTTTTGATAAGGGTTGTTGTAATGTAGTAGAGGAACATTCTCCATAAATTCGTTTTTTTGTATTGAAATATTTTCTAACTCGTGTACTGCTATTTATTGTGGTAGACTTGCTATGTAAACTCACAAGTGATGAATTAGTGTTGGAACTATCGGTATAAATAAATCAGGTTATATATAAATCATTGAGTGTCTTGTCCGGTGGAATTTGTCGTATATTGGTTAGTTTGTGAAATTACTTCTTCACATCCGATGGATTTATTTGTCTGGGAATGTTCAAATGGTTCGAACTTTGAAGCCCAGGTCTGAAAAAGTTCGATCTGTGGTTTTCCGAATTAGTCTTATTGAAATTCAAGCAATTATATTTTTTTACATTTTCTTTTCCGCAGCCGAAACAAAACACACTTAAGATATCTTGTGGACAGTCTTGATAATAGTGCCCTATGTCTTTACAGTTCCAACACACTACCAACTGTCCTCTATTGGGTGTGGAATTGTTTAGTGCATCTAATGGATACCGAGAATCATATTCTACTGAACTATGCTGTTGAGTAGAAGAATGTTCAGGACTTAGCTCATTTACGCTAAAACGACGTGTAGAAGAGTGAGTTCTGGGGTCATAACCACTATGATTCCATAAGTTCTCATATGCCTGAGTGAGTATGCGGAGCTGATTAATTGATGATATTTTTACAGTCATAATTTTGTCTCGAAATACTGGCAACAAATTATTTTTTATCACGTCCAGCAATTCGGATTCGCTTAATCTATTCCGCAATCGATTATTGTGAATTTCAACATCGAGTATAAAACTTTGAATAGTATCGCGCATATTTTGGACCCTTCGATAAATATACCGGCGGTTTTCGGCTTCTTCCTCAGGACTAGTAAACCACGATATCAATGCCTCTTTTATTTGTTCCCAATTTGCGTACAGGTTTCCTCTAACAAAGTTCCAAAGGAACGTATCAGCTTCGCCTGATACATAATCAAATATAAATCTATCTAAGCTACTATTTTTATACCCGAAACGTCTAGCCATTGTCTCAAATCGAAAAATAAATTCGCCAACATTACTATTTTTGGATCCATCAAACTTCAAATTTTTCCATTTAGGAAACTTATCTTGTTGAGAAAACATGTTTGAATTTGTTTCAGGAGAATTATTATTGACGACTGAGGGAAGCAAACTTGTGCGATTTAATCCGACCTGTTCTAACGTTGCCTTATTTAACGAATCAATAATCTCTTCAAACTCTGTTTTCTCAGAATGGCGTGAATGAGATTGTGAATGATTATTTTTGAATTCATTAGAAAAGTAAAGATTTTGATTCTTCGGTCTTAAATTATGATTTAAAGGAGTGCTAGATTCTTTAAGTGGAATATCAATGTTATCACTGTTAGGATTGGGGTTAGAAAACTCTACACTAGATTTTCGAATAGCTCCACTTTGAGATTGTAAAGCGTCAGATGGAGTTGTATCATTGACTGATTCAATTTTGGACGAAAAGAATTTCACTGTTTTAGGAGCAATACCTTTATTGATTTTTGAATCCGAAGATTTAGATCTCGGTAGAGAATCTTGCACTTCTTTTTCATTATCATCAATGTATGTGTTCAGTAGCTGTATTGTTCTTCTAAAAGATCCTAATATTTTAGTTACCTCGCCTACTCCTCCGAAGGTATTTTTCACTCTAGTAGTGCGATCGTTCCAGTGATTTGCCTGAATTAAAAGTTTATGTAATATTTCTGGTGGAGACTTTACAGACAGCCTATTACATTCATATCCTATTGAAATGGCTACCTCTTGACAATTTCTAAGCTCTAACTCAGGTGCAATAGGTATATGGGTCTGTTTTGATTTTGGAAAAGTGCCATTTTTTTCTCCAACTATTTGATCAAGCAGAGTTATTTTGGAAGTTGGAATAGTTGGATCTATGTCTCGTATTTTATATTCAATGTCTAATTCTTCATCATTAAGAACATCAAATATATTTAATTGGGCCATCTTTATAATACCAAAGTTTATGTAGATGCCTCTAAAAAAATGTTAGTTAATGTTTATTAATTCAACAATAGTTTATATTAAATACGCAAATAAACAAAAATTAAATTAAAAAAAAATTAACTATTAATATGTATTATTTTCACTATGAGTAATATATAATAAAAATATAAAAATTTAAATATGTAATAAATACTTTGTATTGGTAACGAATTCTTATCTGAATTAATTACTTAATTTCAATATATTTAATAATAATCATAAACTAATTTGTTTATACCATATATATTATATAGTATATTATGTATTTGTAACTATAATAAAGTAATAAGGGAGTGTTCGATAATGCGTGTGATGTGAAATGTAAAAAATATGTGAATTTTGAAGTTTGTTGTCTTTGAATTACTTCAGTCTAAATATTATAAAAAAATTAATTGATATTTTAATTATCCCAATTACATTAGGAAAAACCGAGTCACGATTAAAATCAAAACCAATGTTTGTGACAACCAAACAAATCATAACCCTTTTATAATATTTTTTTTTTCTTTTAACTTATTTATATTCTGTCATATAGAAAAATTTACTAATGATAATGAAAAAAAAACGGAATCACCGTTAAAATCCAAATTTCATGAAGAATAATACATAACGAAAACAAAAAAAAAAAAAAAAAAGTAAAAAAAATAATTTCTAAAAATGTTTAGACAACAAAAAAAAAATAATTTATATGCAACGGTACAATTTTCAATTAAAATATTCCTAGTAAATCCAAAAGTTTACAAGAGCTTCAGAATCACTGTAAGATCTAAATTATAAACTATCAGAAATACGAAAGAAGTTTTAAGACATGCACTCGTTACAGATTGATTTAAAAAGTCGAAAGATTTATTTAAGAAGAGTAGTCATCCGCTAATAAAATATACTAAGCGGATTTTATGACTGTCTGTAGATGAGGAGTGAAGCTCCTTGGATGTCTTTTTAGGACTACCCGAATTGATATTCAAAAAAAAAATATTACCTTTCGGTCATATTATCGAATGACCTTCAGGTCCCTGTTTCAGCGCTATGTGGTGAATTTTAACTTCCGATCACGTGGTACGTATATATATCGGGATTGGCTCGCCTTTTGGGGAGTTCGTTTGATCGGATTTTGGTTTTATATGAATTCAACCATTAATCTGTACCACAAAAAAATATATGTACACAAATTATACACCTCACATCTTCACACACAGGTCTTCACTCCCTTATAAAAAGCTTATCATTATCTTTGTTTTTTTTAATTTTATTCTATACATTTTCAATATAAAAAAAAATTTTCAACTAAATTATAAAAAAAACCAATAAACCAAAAAAAAAATTATTTATATTAGATTATACTTGCGGTTTTATTATTAAATATGTTGTGTAGTCCTGTAGGGCCCCGCAGTCTCCAACAACGAAATATAGTTACCGCTAAAAAAAATATTTAATTAATCCAACACGTGTTTTTTTATATATATAAATAAAACACGATTAGTGAAAATAAAATAGAAATAAAAAAAATCACTACCAAAATAATAGTGTTATGTACTTTACAATAAACTTATTTATAAAAACCAAGTAATTAGTTAAATAAAATTAATAAAAAAAGAATATTAAAAAAAAATATATTAAAAAAAAAAAAGTTTCGAGTTAACACAACTTTTTGTCTTTAAATATCTTATGTTGTGTCTTAGATGACAAACTATCACCCAGAATGCTATATGTGTCCCGTCTGCTTAGAATTTCGTATCGAATCCCGCTAGTATTTTCAACGACATATCTTCATATTGTTGACTAAGGACCATACTCTAAATCCCTTAATTTTCACAATGGTTGTTTTGTTTTATGTTTGGCTTATATTTGCTTGTATTCTACAAAGCACTCGCCACAGCAAAAATATAAAAAAAACACTTTCCACTGCCGTCTTACTGCAGCCACCATAAATGGTCCACGGCAGTGACTAGAAAACCATCAATTGTATTTTAAATACTGTACACTTCAATCAGTCACGAATTAATTACCTTTTAATATGTATATTTAGTTGTATCTGCTTCTTTTTTTATAGTTCTGATGTACGCACACTTTATACCTATATAATTTTATTATATAGCTAGCTACATGTATATGTTTAATTTTTATTTTTTTTTTATTTAAAATTTATTTTGTTATTGTAGTCTTTACATCAAGTTCCAAACAAGAAATACTAAAAAAAATCAGTTTTTTTTTTGTATTACACCAATGACCACTATCGAAAAAATCGATAATCATCGATAATATTTGATAAGGGTTATTGGGCAACTACAACACCATCGCTGTCATTGTCATGTAGGAAAGCGAAACCCTACAATATGTATATATGTATATATGTATATATGTATATATGTATATATGTATATATGTATATATGTATATATGTATATATGTATATATGTATATATGTATATATGTATATATGTATATATGTATATATGTATATATGTATATATGTATATATGTATATATGTATATATGTATATATGTATATATGTATATATGTATATATGTATATATGTATATATGTATATATGTATATATGTATATATGTATATATGTATATATGTATATATGTATATATGTATATATGTATATATGTATATATGTATATATGTATATATGTATATATGTATATATGTATATATGTATATATGTATATATGTATATATGTATATATGTATATATGTATATATGTATATATGTATATATGTATATATGTATATATGTATATATGTATATATGTATATATGTATATATGTATATATGTATATATGTATATATGTATATATGTATATATGTATATATGTATATATGTATATATGTATATATGTATATATGTATATATGTATATATGTATATATGTATATATGTATATATGTATATATGTATATATGTATATATGTATATATGTATATATGTATATATGTATATATGTATATATGTATATATGTATATATGTATATATGTATATATGTATATATGTATATATGTATATATGTATATATGTATATATGTATATATGTATATATGTATATATGTATATATGTATATATGTATATATGTATATATGTATATATGTATATATGTATATATGTATATATGTATATATGTATATATGTATATATGTATATATGTATATATGTATATATGTATATATGTATATATGTATATATGCATATATGTATATATGTATATATGTATATATGTATATATGTATATATGTATATATGTATATATGTATATATGTATATATATATATATATATATATATATATATATATATATATATATATGTATATATGTATATATGTATATATGTATATATGTATATATGTATATATATATATATATATATATGTATATATGTATATATGTATATATGTATATATGTATATATGTATATATGTATATATGTATATATGTATATATGTATATATGTATATATGTATATATGTATATATGTATATATGTATATATGTATATATGTATATATGTATATATGTATATATGTATATATGTATATATGTATATATGTATATATGTATATATGTATATATGTATATATGTATATATGTATATATGTATATATGTATATATGTATATATGTATATATGTATATATGTATATATGTATATATGTATATATGTATATATGTATATATGTATATATGTATATATGTATATATGTATATATGTATATATGTATATATGTATATATGTATATATGTATATATGTATATATGTATATATGTATATATGTATATATGTATATATGTATATATGTATATATGTATATATGTATATATGTATATATGTATATATGTATATATGTATATATGTATATATGTATATATGTATATATGTATATATGTATATATGTATATATGTATATATGTATATATGTATATATGTATATATGTATATATGTATATATGTATATATGTATATATGTATATATGTATATATGTATATATGTATATATGTATATATGTATATATGTATATATGTATATATGTATATATGTATATATGTATATATGTATATATGTATATATGTATATATGTATATATGTATATATGTATATATGTATATATGTATATATGTATATATGTATATATGTATATATGTATATATGTATATATGTATATATGTATATATGTATATATGTATATATGTATATATGTATATATGTATATATGTATATATGTATATATGTATATATGTATATATGTATATATGTATATATGTATATATGTATATATGTATATATGTATATATGTATATATGTATATATGTATATATGTATATATGTATATATGTATATATGTATATATGTATATATGTATATATGTATATATGTATATATGTATATATGTATATATGTATATATGTATATATGTATATATGTATATATGTATATATGTATATATGTATATATGTATATATGTATATATGTATATATGTATATATGTATATATGTATATATGTATATATGTATATATGTATATATGTATATATGTATATATGTATATATGTATATATGTATATATGTATATATGTATATATGTATATATGTATATATGTATATATGTATATATGTATATATGTATATATGTATATATGTATATATGTATATATGTATATATGTATATATGTATATATGTAATAATAAATTATTATTACAAAAGCCTTTTGAGATACAAGAACCACCCTGCAGTCGATTTTGCAGATTAATTATATGGTTTGGCAATGAAATAAAAAAAAGTCATTTTACATAATATTTTGATCGTGATGAATTTATTGTGCAAGTCAGTAAATAATTTAATTTATTTTTGTTTTTAAATTAAATATGTTTATAATTTTAGGCGTGAACATACTGCCCTCCAAAAACTAATTAAACTACCGACATACACAACAACTATGGGAAATTATTTCAGAACAGTCTTGGAAGTTCCGCCGATGAACATCTAAAAGTTATTAAAAGTTATGATAATATATGTAATTAGTTATAATTATTGTGTTTTAATTTGATCATTTTACGATGAGTCATCTTGTAATGGTGATATAGTTTTAGTTGTCATCTTCAATAGGTACAGGAATTAATTTTACAATTGGCCTTTTCATAATCCATCTGGTCGTTTTGACAGTTGCAACTCGTATTTGACCATCTTTACAGCAATGAACTTCTTGAATGTGTCCAATAATCCAGTTGGATTGTGGATTGTTGTTGGCCTTAACTAATACCAATTGATCGATGCTTAACTTTTAGTTTTGGTTTGCCATTTATAACGTTGATTCAGTGAAATTAGATAGTCCCCCGACCAGGATTGCCAGAACGCTTGAACGCGGTTTTGTACATTTGGCCATTTGGAAAGATGATTTGAACTAATGTGGCTTAAATCTTGTTAAGGAATACTGGTAAATGGTTCTCCAAAATCAAAAAATGGGCTGGAGTTAACACATCAAATGAAGTGACGTCTTTTAATACAGCACAACACGGTCTTGAGTTTAGCAGCGCTTCTATTTGAATAAGGAGTGTAATTGTCTCTTCATAACTGAGTTGTGTAGATCCAGAAACTCTTAAGAAATGAGACTTGACGGATTTAATGTTCGTCTCCCATAATCCTCCAAAATGAAGTGCATTTGGAGGGTTGAACTTAAATATGATTTTCTGTGGAGAAAGAAATTAGTACATTAGTTTTATATGACTATCTGATTTAAATAAGTCATAGAGGATGTGTAGTTCATTGCGAGCGCCTACGAAATTACTACCATTGTCACAATGTAATTGACATGGAATTCCATGGCGTGAAACGAGTCGGTTTAGAGCGGCAATATAAGCTTCCGATGTCATATCAGTTACGAGCTCTATTTGGATAGTTTTACGGATAGACAAACAAATAATGCTATGTACGCCTTAGTCACATTGCATTTCCTCCGTTATTTTCGATCCCCGATATACACAGAACCTGCATAGTCGACTCCAGTATACAGGAAAGGTCGACCACTGCTAACACGTTCTCTTGGTAGATCGGCCATTAGCTGTTTATTCTGTTTTTTGCTTTGCGTGAAGCATAAATAAAATACATTTCTTTACGTGCCTCCTTGTCGTGTTGCGGCATCCCATTATCCAGAACCTCTGGTGAATGATACTTGTTAATAATGTGATCCAGGGTGTGAATTTGAACGGTGGTATTTGTCAAATATAAGTTTTGTATACGCATGATTTTGTGGCAGAATTATTGGATATTTTGCGTCAAGGTTGCAAGTTGAATTCGATATTCTACCTCCGACACGCATTATCCCATGATCATCAATAAATGGCGTTAATGACGATAGTTTGCTTCCTTTTTTAAGCTCACCGTTTATTGCTAGACGTTTTAGGTCATCTGAAAATTCTTCTGTTTGCGTCCATGTTATACAACATATTTGCCCTAATATCAATTCATTAACTGTAGGTGGTAGGATACCACTTTTAAGTTTCATGTCTTCTGCTTTAAATAACCCTCTGACTTTAAACATGAATCTGTAAATATAGCATACAATTCTGTATATTTTAGTTAGAGAAGAATAGTTGGTAAACAGTCTTTGGCGACTGATGTGGTGAATTCATTGTGACATGATAATTTTGTAAGAATTTTCGCCGAACTTCAAACTTATCATCTTCGAATTCACTAGTAAGATCTCGTGATAGCATAACTTTTGGCCAGTGTTGATTGTTTTGCAATAAAAATGGAGGTCCTGTCCACCATTGTGAATTTGTATTGAGAGAGTTTGGCGGCCTCTAAAAGCTGAATCAGCTGGGGTTTGCTTTGAAGGTTCGTACATCTTCTCTCTAGGAATTTTTTCTAAAATGTATGACGTCCTGTTGCCAATGTAACAGGTCCACCGTCGTGGAATATCTGACAACCAAGCCTTAACGATTTGTGAATTTGCCCATGCATATATCGAGTTTATGTCTAATTTAACAGCGTTTTGTAAATAGTTCATCAGTCGACATAATAGTACTGCGGCACATAGCTCAAGGTGTGATAGCGAAATTTGTTTAATCGGTGACACTTTAGTTTTTGCAGCAAGTAAAAAACAGATGTGTTGTTCTTCGAGTCTCAACCCTAATCTATACTGCTGGTCCGTAGACAAGCGCCGCTGCGTCCGAGAAACCATGCAGCTGAATATTTATATTTTTAAGCTTGGAGGTACCTATAAATCGTGGAATTTGGATGTCTTGAAGATGATGAAGTGATGATTTAATTTTGATCCATCTATCTTTGATATCCGTAGGCAATTTGTCATCCCAGTGTATCTTTCGTAACCAGAACTGTTGGAAAACAAATTTTATTAGTTCTGTACTGGGTGCCAACCATCCTAGTGGGTCAAAGATTCGAGATGCCTCTGATAGTAACGTCCTTTTAGTAATTTGATTTGTAGTATCTTTAGCCAACCTGAAGGTAAAACTATCAGTTTGAGGGTTCCATAGTAATCCAAGAGTCTTTATAACTGAACTCCCTTCGAATTACAAAAAATCCGAAGTTTGGTCTGATTGTTGTAACCGTTTAAATAAATCTTGGTCATTTATCATCCACTTTCAAAGTGTGAACCCGCCCTTTTTTAATAATGATGTCATATTGTCGTAAAGTGCAATCGCTTCTTTTAAATCATCGCAACCTGTGACCATGTCATCCACATAGAAATCGGACTTCAAACGAGTGGCCGCATCTGAATGCAATTCTTGATAATCATTGGCAAGTTGATCTAGTGTGCGACTAGTATCCTACCTTATTCTTCCAAGTATATGTACAACTGGGTGTACGGTAGGCCCGGCGCTTTCCGGGAGATCCTGCTTAATGCTTTTGGTCGTACATCCTAAATCAAACAATCAATCAATCAATAAAAAATACTGGCCAATACGAAATTCGAACCGTTGAAATTTATGTTCTTACACCGACGCCCTAACCATCCGGCTATTGCCGATTCACATGTTGATGATATTGTATGCCAGCCATAATCGCCACAATACTTTTGTCCATTTTATATGCGTTTAGAAATACTAATGCTATCTAGTCATATGAACATTAGAATGTATTGTGAGTAAAAAACGTGTCGATATATGGTTTCAAATATAGTGTTAAATAACATAAACATTCTCATACTACAAAACAAAAGAGAGTAAAAAATTGTACCTCATAACCTCAACTTTTTTATTATTATGTATGTCCTGTAGTTGCTTATTGCTTTATTGCACGGCACATATCACACAGTATATAAGTTATACCTGCACCACATATAAGTATTATTTTCCATATAAATAATTCTATTTAATAAAATTAATTAATTTAATATTATTATTAACAAAAAATTTCTGTTTACAATTAACCATGTACAGAATCAAAACCAACACAAATGTATATACAAACCATAAAGTTGCGATACTCATGCCAAAAAGTGACTACTATACCTAAGTATTAGTGTTGTGACGTAGTATAATTTGTATATACTTTTATTATATGCTTTGATGTAAATAAAAAATGAATACGAATGATGGAACAACAGTATGTTGCGCTCTTTAAGACAAAGCAAAAAACAAATTTATTATTTAACGAGAGAGAGAAGTATTGTTATTATTATTTACTTCATTATATACTATACTATATACTATGAATTTAGAGCAGAATGGACAGTGCAAAATATAATTTTTGTTTCGTTTTTTTTGTAGAAATGTTATGTACTTTGAATTTAGAGGAGTATGGACAATGCAAAATATAATTTTTTTGTTTCGATTTTTACTGTAGTCAAATTCTCTAAAACATAGCCAAATAGTAGTCATAATATGTTTTACTTAGCCAAGCTTCACTATTGTATAATATACAATAGTGTTGGTTTTGACAGAATACAAAATACAATTTGACATTTGATATTTTAATAACAAAAAAAAAGACGAAAAGAGAGATAAATGCTCAATTATTCATAAATCTTAAATAGTATGTGTTATTTTGAAATATGAAAATTTAATAGTGGCAGTGAGAAACAGTAAAAATGAGAAAATTAAATATTTTTTTTTGTATCGATTTTGATGCACCAATACACAATTTTTCGTATCGGTTTTGTTTGGCTGTGTCAACCAAAGCCCTCTTTATTACAAGCCGTATTCATTGCATACTAATGCTATCTATTCATATGAACATAAGAATGTATTGTAAGTAAAAACGTTTCGAATATAGTGTAAAATAAAATAAACATTCGCATACTATAGAAACAAAATATGAGAAAAAAATATTATTTTTATATGGATTTCGATAGCACTACTACACGCAATTTTTCATATCGGTTTTGTTTGACTGTGTCAAGGAAAGTTACAAGACGGCTTGTAGTAGAGAGGGTTTTGTGCATATTACTACTTTATAATAAATTTATTTTATTTTTTTATATATTTTCAGATAAAAAATAATAATGGCGAAATACTTTTTATGTTTAATACTTCAGAGACTGCTGCTACCTATAGTGATTGCAATATGTAAGTTTTTTTAAATATTTTAAATAAGTTAAATTTAAACTCAGTAACTTCGAACATCAAGACATATTCTATGGACAGCAAGAAGGACTACCCATGGGAAGCCCTTTATCGGGAACTTCAGCCAATACTTTCTTAAACCACTTAGAGAATTCGAAAATATTGGGTGAGAGTAACCCTTATAAGAACTGTGTGGTATACTGGCATAGATATGTTGATGATGTACTTACACTGTTTAGAAGAACCAATCGGCAATTAAAACAATTTCACGACTATCTTAACAATATACATAACAACATCAAGTTCACTTTGGAAACTGAAGAAAACAAGTGTATTAATTTCCTGGATCTAACGATTCGGAATGAAAATTATGAACACAAGTTTAAAATCTTCAGAAAACCAACACAAACGGATCACACAATCCATAACGACTCACACCATCCACAACAACATAAGATTGCGGCATACTTGCACATAATCAACAGACTGAATACGATACCAATGAACCAGAAGACTACATAGAGGAACTGAATACTATTAAACGGATCGCTAGGGCCAACGGGTTTCAACCGACAAGGATGGACCTATTGAACTGAGTGTCGATTTTGTACGGAAAATGACAGCGTGAGGTGAGCAAACCGGAAAAATATAGTAGTAGTAGTTTTATTAGTATTGGTTTACTTGAGCACATGCGAGTTATCTTGTTTATATATTTTTGTATTTGATATTTCAAAAACAAAATAATGTTTAGTGTTCATCGATAATGAATGGCGTATGGTTATGTTTCTTTTTCAGTTTAAATAAAAATGTGAATAAAATATTATGACGACTCACTAGCTATTATTAACCTATTAATAATAATTAATACCTATTTAATAAATCTAACCTATTAAATCTCAAACATACTACAACTTTTTTTAAACGTCATAAAATTGTTAACCAAAAATCAAATATTTAAAAAAAAATATATAAAAAAAATTATTATAAAAAAAAAAATAATAATAATAAATTTTAAAAATTTGATTCCACCGCTAAAAAGCTAGCGAATAGGTGAGGTGAGCTGGACGTCAGCATCATACAAATTTAACCGGTTCAACCGGAACCCTATATTTTCATACTTGCCTTCATAAAAATTACATAAAAAATGCACAGACACATGAGAAAAAAAAATACAATACAAATATAAATTTGTATGCTATACACTGTATTTATACACAAAATATTGCTCACCTCACCAGCTCGCGCTGTCAATTTTCGTACAAAATCGACACTCAGAAACACAATAGTAAGAAACTTAACGAACAGTTAAGTACTTCCCTGATAGCCAAACACGACAAAGACAACAAATACGTTACATTTGACTACGACAGAAATACAGCAAACATCATCAGGATAGTACTGAAAAATCATGGTATACAGGCAGCATTCAAAACTAGCAACAACATAGGACAGAGACTAAACCTACCAAGTGCGTTTTCTCAAGATACGGGAGTTTATAGACTATCGTGTGACGACTGTGATGGGTTCTATATAGGCCAAACCGGTAAATCTTTCGCGACTCGGTTTAACCAACAACCGAAAGAATTTGGCAAACCCAAAATAGACTGAAACTACGCACAACACATGACTGACAATAACCACAAATACACAGGCATTAACTCTGAATGTGTTGCATAATTGTAAAAAAGGTAGCATGATGACAACACTGGAAGATTACGAAATTTACAAAAACAGACATAATAAGCATTCAGGTACAGACTAAAATCAATCACCTGTTTAAAAAAATGAAAATAGCACAAGCGGGCGGAGCCATTATCATACCTGAAAAAGGTATATAGGAACATTGGTAAGGTAAATTTGGGTTCAAAGTAGTACAGTCTGATGAAGTACCTAGTTAAAACAAAAAAGAATAATTTATATTATACATTTTTTAGAAAATTTTTTTCTTTTTAGAAAGAATTTGGATAAAGAATTAATATAAAAATCTTTATTATTATTATTTTTTCCTTTTCTGAAATAATTTTTATATATAAAACATGAAGTATTGAATTCTTTGTTTTTATTAAAACATGGTTCCTTATTTCGTTTTATTAAAATTAAAAAAAAGAATAAATCATCATATAAACCCGACAAATATATTTTATTGCGTTAATTAAGAACCAACTCACACAATTGTGTAGGTAAACTATGACTAGCTCATAAATCCAACGACATTTAAAGTTAAAACAGCTTAGAACTCTAAGTAGCACAATTTCGTAAGCTAATTATTTCAATATTGTTATTAGTGATGTCACCTATTTTTAAACATTTTAAATAGCCATATGAATTGTAAAATTAAAAAATTTATTGGCGGCAAAATTACGTCAAATAACAGACAATGTCGACGCAAGGCGATCGCAGAAAAAGTAAGTAATTATTTTTATTATTTATAAAGTGGTGTTTTTTAATATTATGTGATAATAGTGTTATTTAAACTTGAAATTTAAGTTAAATAATTGAAAATTATAAAATACATAAATCCTTTTAACACAAATTTAATACTCAAAAATGACTTACACGATTGTGTAGGTTGAGCTTAAAATATGAAACAAATTGCTACCGCGATAAATTAAAAACGATGTTCTTTTTGTTCAATACATATTATGAATCTGTTATATTTTATTATAATTGTATCTTTAGTATTTAGTATTTACAAATTATTTATAATGATTATTTATAAATTATTATTAATTATTTTAGTTGTATACGCAAACGGCCAGTGGCTAATCGACCAAGAAGAAGTAGATAATCAACTTGCAGATTCGGAGGAAGATTTGACTGAAATCCCATCGGGAAACGTATCCAATCAGTCCATTTCAGTTGGACCGAATCAACTTTTGAAAAGAGAATTTTACCTTTTAAACAAAATGTGCACATGAAATTCTTTCCCATTCAGAACCCAATAGAATATTTTTACAAATATTCAAATAGTCAACATTTTAAGAATACTGCATTTGACACACATGTATACTACATGCGATGGACAGGCAGAGAGCTAAAAACTAACGAATATGAAATTAGAAAATTATATGGAATATTTATGCACAAGCGGATTGCATTCCGTATCCCCGAATACATTTATTTTAGAATCAAAATATCGGGGTTTCCAAAATTTCTAATTGCATGTCGAGACAAAGATTTCAGGTCCTGCGAGCAAATATTTATATTCTGAATACGTCAACGGTACAATAACTAATGTTTTTTGGATTAATAAAATTTATTTTTTGTAAATTTGATATTTGTATTTCAATGAATTAAAAAATCTACTTTATTATGAATCCAAACCACATAATTGTGCGGGTGCTACAGCGACCGAACGGGGTGTATTTTGAACACACATTTTGAAAATTGTAAATGTATGGTTCAAAACTGCAGTGATTTAAAAAAAAATCAGGATCAAATTTTGTTTTTAATTTAGCCAGATCTATGGATCAATTCAAGTTTACCTACACAATTGTAACATTTAATATCCAACTCATAAATATTTTCTTTCATTTTTGAATTTTACTACGTGATTGGCATGTCCATACACAATTGTGTTAGCTAGTCGTAATTAAATAAAACAATCGGATGATAAATGGTTTTTTATTATGAATAAAATTTACCTACACAATTGTATCGTTAGGTGCTGAAAGGGATATCTATTTTAAAAAGAACCTTGTTCTCTTTTATCGTCTTGATCTTTTTTACACTTTTTTTATAAAGAAATTATCGCTTTTGTTCTCTTTTTTGTGACCTTTATTTGGGAAAAATATCAAAATATTCAATAATATGTATATTTATTGTGTTTAATTCTTAGCTTTTAGTTCATATTTTACATATTATATTGTCATTAGATGTCTATTATAGTTACATAATACAATTTTGGGTTCATTTCGTAAAAAATGTACTAAATAAAAATTGGCAATGTTATAAATATAGTACTTCGCTTTAAATCGGAACAACCGAAACTGTCAAACGAAATCGCAAATGAAAACGTTGTACTATACAACGAGCACGTCATTTATTGTGGTTTTGTAGTAAATATATTAAAATTATTGTAAAAGTTAAAAGTGGCCATTAAATTATTTTATAATAATATGTATTTAAAAGAAAAATTGGTATTTATTAGTATACTTTTAATACTGTGCAAAAAAAAATGCGCAAGAGAAAGTGTATTTTTAGCGAGAAATTGAAAAAAAAGTATACCAGTTTTTCTGCAGTTAAAAACTCGAAACGCACTGCACAGTTTGTCAGCAAAAAATATCAATTACAAATAAAGGGCGATATGACTTATAGCAGCATTTAGAATCCCAAACTCACAAAGCTGCAATAAAAGATGGCCATTGCTCAAAATCTATTGCTTTCAGTATTTCAACATTTTCGACATTAACCGATAAAGTTGCAAGTGCAGAAGGAACTTTTGCTTTTCACACTGTAAAAAATTTTAATTTTCGATCGAGAGACTGTACAACAAAGTTGTTTCAAAAAATATTTTCAGACTCTGCAAAAAATATCATCAGCTTAAACCAAAACCTGTACAATTGTTAAAAATGATTTCTGAAATTATTCAGAATATACTTGACTAGGATGAGAACTATCTTTTTATATGTCTCAACTGATGCAAGCAATCACGATGTACTAAAAATGTTCCCATTTTTGATATAATACTTCGATATTGAAAATGGAAAATTCGAAATTACTGTATGTATTTAAATTCGTTACCGAATGAAAGCTTGAGCAAAATTCAGTCGCTTTTTCGGGCGATAATTGCAATACAAATTTCGGAGGGATAAATCGAGCTGGTAATATGAATGTTTATTTCTTCTCAACATATGCTGTCAAAACGGAAAATTTAAAATATTTTGTATACTATTTGGTGAAGTAGAATACAAAAAACTTCTATACTATTCGAGTACGTGATGGTTATTATTATACCCGGTGATATAATAGACATTTAAAAATGTTCTCTGCCCTAAAATCATATTTTTCTTCTGTGAATAATTGTCCAGCTATTTTAAAACTATTTTATTTTATTCAGAATTTCCAGAAGCATATTTATTTTTTGTGTATTCGTTAATGTTTTTACTTTATGAGCATTCAAAACAACTAGAAAGTGAAGAAAATAAGATTTTAGAAATAACCAGTACGTTAAATACATTAAAATGTAAATTTAAATTTGTTGAATGGAAGACAATAAATTACCTACCTAATTTCAAGAGGAGTAGCAATTGGTGATTCTAAATGTTTCGATCAATTTTGTAATTTAAAGATTTTTATTCAGCATCAATTGGAAACATCGAAAGCACAATACGATAAAGCCAAATCTTGCATAAAATGGATTAGGAATTTTGCATAATGTGCCAGTACGTATTTTTTTCAGAGCTTCTTAAAATATGTCAATTATTGATTTAATAATAACGCAAATTATTTAATAATAACGCAAATGTCGAAGCGTGCTTTCTCGCTCATAGGTGCTCACTGGACAGATGACCGAAAAACCGTCTAAATGTGTCTATGGTACGAGCAATTTTAAGCATAACGTACAATAATTGTAAACAAGTTAACTGTTTAGAATTTTATCAAAACATAAAATCACCGAAAAAATTTTAAATGGATATTCAGAGTTATGCGAAATATGATTCTGATTCTGGGGGTGAAAATTAAAATTCTATAAAGCTGTGTTGAAGATTAAGCTAAATAGTGTAATATGTTCATTTATTTTAAACATTTTATTAATGTTGACCTATTGTACTTGAAATATATTACAGTTTATATTAAACGTACTCGTATATTGAATTTATTTAAGTAGAAATTTATATTTTTATTGAAATGTTTTTATAACGTTTATTATAATTTAATAAAAAAATAAAAAATCGCGTTTATTAAATATTTATGTATTTAAAACAATGAAATTCGAATTATTTTTGTTATGGAAAAAATATTTTCTTGTGTGTCATGTCCTATTTTTCGCGGATTGATAAATGGCCACCTTATCAGTACAGCGTAACTGAATAGCATTCGTTAAAATTTACGTAACACTTATTTTTTCGCTCAAATTAATTATTTACACATTAGGCGTTATATGTAATCTATACAACAAATATAAAAAAATGATGTCAAACTTTTAGTATTGCCACAGCAGAATATATTCTACGCGTGCCCCTTGTGAAAAACCCTGTGCAAATATCGGTATAGTAAACGCGAATATTAATTAAATAATTTAATCAAACTGATGTGTTAAAAATTAATTTAAATTAAGATCAGCTTTGATTTTTTTCATTTTAACTCTCGTCGTTTTACTAAATTTCGTCAGGGTTAATTAATGACCACAATAATTTAAAATTAAATTTCGTATTTTTGAAATGACGTACATTTAAAAATTTGCAGTTCTTCTTTTAAATAATAATCTTCTTGGATGACTGGTTTTGCAGATATGGCTTGATTTATCAATATTGGTGTTCAACGCATTTATTTAAGCTAGTGTAAGTTGTACTGTACATTGTGTTTATTTTGTGAGTGAAAATGGTTTTTGACATATTCTTCAAATACATAATACATATTATAATTTTTAAGTATAGGTGTGGTTATTATATGTAGAAGCTTTTTTACGTAAAATTGTAATACATGAAAAACGATTTTCATTTTTTTTTTGTTAAAACATAAACATACGATATACTATTATATTTACTTTTACTATGTTTAATAATTTATTTTACAATAATTTTAAACAATAAATAATATTTTAAATGTTTTAATAATTTGCTTAGTATTTCCGTACTTATCGTGATTTGCAAAATTCTCGATGGCTCTGTACAATATTTTCGAATAAAAGTAAAACAGAAAATCTAATGGGGTTTAACCAGACTAAAATTAGGTGACCTTAATAACAAAAAAATGACAATCCCACATTTCCTTTGAAGCAATTTTAGATAAAAACATTCATATGACCTACTACTATATTATGGACAGATACAATTTTTTTTAAAATTTATATGTATAGTAAAATATTTCATTTTACTGCACATGGACATCTAGATACGATATTTTAAATGGTGAGATTTGCAACAAACTAATAATTAAATCAAACATGCGCTTGAAATAATGAAAAATACAAGATAAAACTTAAAAAATTGATTAAAAGCTCTTCGCTCGTCTTAGATAATATAATGAACTGTTGATGAATACATGGCTTGTTTTTTACATGGCTTATTATCACATTAATATGAAATAAAATCATGAGACCATATATTTTTTAGTAGTATCCTTTGAAAAAAGGGGTGCGCCATTTAAAGTATAATGAAAATATATACAACAAAGGAAGTTATTGTGTAAAAATCACGATGAGTAGTAAAAACGATGGTTTATTTTTTCTTTAAAATCATTCTCCACTGTTCGCGTGTCGAGTTTTTGGTAATACAATTTAAAAGTTAATAAAAAAAATGGAAATCTCCATAAATATAAACATTTATGAATTTTGAATGCAAAAGTGATTGTTATTTTCCAAATAGAATATATATTTTTTTTTTAATTAAAGTTTATTTTCAGCTTATATATTTTCTTTTTTTTTACATAAGTTAAACTTAATCTTATAAAAACTTATATACTATTTTTTATATAATTCAATTTTAATAATATGGCCATACAGTGGTAATATTATTTGGCTCTCAATATTCGACTTCATTGTTTTTACTATTATATCTTGTTTTTAATTCTTATTTATTGTTTTGTTACTTCATACTACTAAAGCATATTTTATTAAGTTTTACTATTGAATACAAAAAGCGGTTATTAAAAATATCCATTCATTACATAAGGTTTAAATAAAATGTTTAACTAGAGAGTTTGGGTAAAAGCGGCAGGTTTTGATAGGGTTATTATAACTGATGGGAAAGCCACCAGTATTTTAATTTTTGCTTTAAATAATTTTTAATAGTTTTGTCTGATATGCTGGTATTGAATCTCAGTTCATTTTGTTCAACGTTTGGATTTATAGATTTATTATTTTTTCTTCTAAAAACGTGATAAATTATTGGGATTGCACTGTTTGTTTGTATCAATTAATTTTGGTCCAGATATAAGAAGGATTCAGGAGGTGGATATTTATTATTGATATGATTTTTAAAAGGATTCATGTCTATAAGGTATGGAGCGTAAATCATTGAATTTTCATCGTTTAACGTTGCTTTCAATATATGTCCTAATTAGATTTACAATAAAAACATCTACACGGTCGAATTCAACTGCGTTATAGATGTTTTTATTTGATATATAATGTCTAGAATTATCCAATTTTCTATATTTTGATAAACATGTCCGCTAACATTTGCGCTCGAATACGCGTATTTCTTCCATTATAGCAAGAGAAATGTTGTACCATACCGGTACACAATATGTAATAATTGGTCTTACGAATGATTGGTAGCATATAAGTTTAACTTTTTTATTTAAATACTTAGAAAAAAATAATTTCTTTAACATACCAAATGCTCTGCACGCTTTTTTTAGTTGTGTGGAGAGATGTTTATTGAAATTAAAGGTATTGGTCTAAGTTCATTCCTAAGTATTTTACAATTGTTTTTTGCTCAATTTTTTTATTATTTAAAGTTATATTGATTTTATTCCAATTTTTTCTGATGTTATTATTCAATTCCAAATAGAATATGTACTCGTATAATGTTTGTTTGTTTTATTGTCAAAAACGGTACTGCAGTCGAAGCACGCCCAATTTGTTCGCAATTTATTTGTTTACCTCACAAAACACAATTGGAAGGTGATAAATGGACCATACAACGACGCAAAGTAGTCAAAGTATTTACATTAACGATGGTATGACGCAAGGGTCAGTGTTAGGTCCATTATTATTTTTAATTTATTTAAAATTTATCTTTCAAATTAATTTTATTTCTAGGTTAAAAGCTTTCGCTGACGACCTTGTGTTTCTGTACAATCACACTAACCGCTGTACAAATATTTAATATATGAATTCGGATTTATGTTTAGTAAAGGAATGGTGCTTTGCTCATTCCATGTTCTTGAGCTCAAAAACGAAGGGCATGTTTTTCAAATTGAATGACATAGCGTCTTAGATCCTGACATTATTTATGATCACATTGTGATCAAGTTACTTGTCTAGTTACTTGCTTTAAAATTGAATTCGTTCAATCTTTCAAATATCTTGGCTTATCCATTAACAACTCAGTGCTTTGGAAGAATCATATTAATTCTCTCCGTAATTATAAGACATTAGTGATTAGTAAGATCTACGCCTTACGACTAGTATGCCCTGTAGCTGTTTTAAAAATATATATTTTGCTATTTTTGATTTAAAATTATCTTATGGACTAGTATGCTGGGGGACAACTTATTATGCAAGAATTTACCCTCTTATTATGGCACAATAACATGTTATAAGAATTATTCTTAATGTTCCGCGTTTATTTGCATCGTAGCCTTTATTTCGGGGTCTAGAGATTCTTCCTTTGAGGCATTTATATGTGCTCAAAACGATGAAGGTTTTTTTCAGTTCCAACGTTGATCGGTTGAATGTTAGTACTGGTTCCAATTTAAGAAATAAACAGTGTATTCGGCTTCAAAATTTTCCAACTAATTTTTAAAATTCCTAAAATCTTTATTAATCTTTCTGTTGATTTGAAAATTTGTAGTAAATTTATCCATTCAAATCTGGATTACAAAAATTTTTATTCTGCGTTTCAAATGTGGATGATTTGATGCATTTTCATGTGTAGTTAATTTTTAAATTTGTCAATGTTTTTTGAATTTTTATCATATGTTATATCTTTCTTTTTTTATATCTTCTGTATTACTAATCAACACTGGATTGTAATTATTTCCACAGATTGTATTTTTGTATAAATAAATAAAATAAATAAATAAAATAAAGTATACGAAAAGCCATACCGACTAGCCAAAAAAAGTTATCCCAAAAACATTCCAACTTTTTTGCTTTAGGTTTATTCTAACACAATTATAGGAATAAATTTACTTGATTTGTATGTAAAGTACACAAGTTGCTATAGAGAACTAAATTATTATTTTAAATTGTAATATGTATTTAAACAAATAAAATAAAAATGCATAATTATAAATGATAAATAGGTGGTCTGATGTAAAGTGAAAGGCGCTAGCAACCGTCACCATTGCGTATAGTTTAAACACGTGAAAGGTTTAATGTTGGTCTTAAAAGGTTATTAAGAGCATTATTGCATGTCTTAAACAGGAATTTAGGACAATAAACCCAACGACAATACATACACTGTGACTGAATTCACCTCTTAATAATTTAAAAAAATGTATTACAAGACTGCAGTACGTATGATACTGTGGTTCACCTGCAATGTAATGAATAAAAGCGAAGTGGTTGGTACATATAAAATTGACGATATACACGCGGATAAAAATTGCGTCATTGTAGAAATAACAAAATATGAAGGATATAGACGCAAGAGCATACTTCTCATATTTTTTCACGAGAGCAAGGGAACTAACTTAAATATTAAATTGTTCCCTAGCGAACGGAGAAAAATGAGTTGAAGCAAATGTATTGAATTATCTGATTAAATGAAATAATATTACGAAAATGGATTACCATGTTTTTATTTCGAGTTCAAATCGGTATAATTTTGACACATCAATGAAGTTATATCTTCAAAATATTTATGCAAAATATGTTTATAGTTTATAGTTTAAAGGTGTGTTTAAGTTATTGGAATTATTTTAGTTTAAAAATTTGGTGCTGAAGCTTTCGTTAGATACATTCTTTTACTATTGTTACATTTTCACTATACTTACCAGTTTTCCGGAAAAGTCATGAAACATTTTTCTATTTTGTTGTATAATTTTACGACTTGTTGAGAATCGTGCAATTACGACAAAATATATAGAATTATGATTAAACATTTCTCATTGTTATTTAATTCAAATTACACATAAATTAGTAGAGTTACCTTAAAATTGTTATCAATTTGGTGGCAATAAAGTAAAGAATCACAACCCAAATTTATTAACCCTATGTTTAATGATTTTATCTATACTAATGAAAATTCTAAATAGTGAAATAGTTAGAATTTCTTTTGTTTTCACAAAAAAGTATGCTTCACTTAAAGAAAATAATATATGTTCACAATCCATGCAATTGTGAATAAACAATTTGGTAGTGAATCACGACAATCACTATTGGCGATACAATTTTTATTAAGCAATTAATGTACAAGTTTAAATCAACAATAAATATTATAACTTTGGTTGCTACGTAATTTCTGTAGTTTATATTGTAATGACCTTTTCCTTTGAAATTCACAATTTTAATGATTACCTTTTTTTTATAATGTCTATATTAAGTTTTGACAATTAATAATAATAATAGATTAGAAAGAGATCTATTAGAATAGATCTAATGTAATTGAGTTCCACATAATTAATACCACTTACGAATGTTACAAGATAATTAAGGTCCAAATTAATTTAATTATATTACTTATCTATTAATTCATAGAGGGCCTTAATATTATCAAAAATACTTTTAACATGGCAAAGTATTTTTATGATCATGTATAGGTGACATTATATTGTAGAGAAGGTAATTTACAAAATACAATTGGTTTAAAGTGGTGATAAGTGTATGCCATAAAATCATAATACAAACATTAAACTACAATTAGTTTAATAGTCCGGGAGAATGTTTGAAACCATTTATATTTATAAATAATGTCCTTTTATTTGTTCAATGAAAGATGTTTTGTTTCTTTAAAGTCAATACTTTAAAGAAACAAAACATCTTTCATTGAACAAATAAAAGGACATTATTTATAAATATAAATGGTTTCTAAACATTCTCCCGGACTATTAAAACTCTAGTTTTAATACATGTTGATAAGCGACTAGAACTGTAGATTCTTCAGTTGATAACAGAGGACAAATTTTGACAATTGGCCGCTTCAGTGTTCCCGTAGTAGTTTTTATGGATGCTACTCGTACTAAACCATCAGTACCAGGATGTAAAGCTAAGATACGACCCATTAACCACTTAGACGGTGGTAGATTGTCATCCTTTATGAGAATTAAGTCCCCAATGCTGATGTTTGGCTGGTTTGTGTTTCATTTTCGCCGTTGTTGTAAGGTGTGTAGATAATTGACTGCCCAATGTTTCCAGAAACCTTGCACTCTAACCTGAACATTTTGCCACCTTGATAAACGATTGGTAGATAGGTGGTCGAATGAAGGTTCCGGTATTGAAGTAATGGGCTCACCAATTAAAAAATGCGCTGGGGTTAGTACCGATAAATCGTCGATGTCATCGGTTATTGGACACAGTGGTCGAGAGTTGAGAAGACCTTCAATCTGTATCAGTAACGTCTCCATTTCATGTGTAGTCATCACAGCATTTTTGGTAACTCTGGTGAGATGGTGTTTGATTGACTTTATGCCGGACTCCTACAGTCCACCAAAATGCGGACCACTAGCAGGATTGAATAAAAATTTGATTTCTTGCTGTGAAAGAAAATCAGAAATTAGTTTATTGCTATGATTTTGTTGGTATAAGTGAAATAATTCTGATAATTTTCTTTTAGCTCCTACAAAATTGGAACCATTGTCGGACAGGATTTCAACTGGTACTCCTCTTCTGGAGACGAAACGACGCAGTGTAGCAATGAATGCTTCAGCTGTCATATCTTGACATAGTTCGATATGAATGGCTTTTGTGGCCAAACAAATGAAAATACATATGTAACCTTTAATAACCGGTATGCGTCCTCTTCCTAGTCTAGTTTTCAGGTACAACGGCCCAGCATAGTCTATGCCCGTATATAGAAATGGACGACTAGGTGATATTCTGGATTTGGGTAAGTTTCCCATTAGTTGATGGGAAGTTGCTGCCCTTTGTCTTTTGCATTCAATACATTTACTAATGGCACTTCGTACTGCATTACGACAATTGATTATCCAGTATTTTTGGCGAAGAATACTGGTTTGCAACGTAGGCCCTGGGTGTAAATATTGGCGGTGAGTTTCGAGGGTTATTTTGTCAATTATAATATGCTTCTTTGGCATAATTATTGGGTGTTTGACACTGAACGAAGCATGTAAATTTCTCAATCTTCCTCCTACTCTTAGGATACCTTCATGATCTATGAAAAGAGACAACGATATTATTTTACTTTGCGTGCCAACTGTTTTGTTTTTGTTTAGAGACTTCATCTCGTCATGAAATTCGTCAGACTGGGCCCATTTTACACAAACTAGTTCAGCCTTCCTGAGGATGTCAACTGATTCGAGGTTTCTATTTGCTTTTTTCCATTTTAAGATATTTGCTAATATTCGTTTGATCTTAGAATATGATTCAACTCGTTTGCACAATTGTTCCATTACCTGATTTGATTTAACGTTGAGGCAATCCATTAATGACACAGTTCGTTCTTCTAGATTAGTCCATTCAATTTTTGTTGTGGTTGGCCACTCAACTATTGGCTTGATTAACCAGGTAGGTCTATTCCACCAAAGCTCACTCTCTGCTAGTTGTTTAGGGGTCACACCTCGTGATGCGAGGTCGGCCGGGTTATACTTTGATGCGACGTGATTCCATTTTACTCCCGGAGTATTAACTAAAATTTCCGAAGTTCGGTTTCCAATAAAACATTTCCATTTTCTTGGAACATCTGACAACCACGCTAGTACGATCTTCGAATCAGTCCAGGCATAGCACTCTGTGTTTTCAACTTACAATGCTCGTGCAGTGTATTTGATTAGTCTGCTTAGTAGTACCGCTCCGCACAATTCTAGTCTTGGTAGGGATACTTGTTTCAGTGGCGCTACTTTAGTCTTAGATATGACAATCCTGGTTGTGATATTTGTGTTGCAATCGATGATTCGGAGGTAGATAAATGCTGCGTAGGCCTGCTCCGATGCGTCACAAAATCCGTGAATTTGAATTCTAGTCGACTTAGATGTCATGAGAAATCGTGGAACCTCGAGTTCACCTAGCTCTTCTAATATTGATTTGGTTGCCATCCATTTTTGGTCTAAGTCCGCAGGGAGTGGATCATCCCAGCCTAGTTTTTGCAACCAAAGCTTTTGTAAGTTTATCTTGAAAACTATAATTACGGGTGATACCCAACCTAACGGATCGAATACTCGTGCTATTTGAGATAACATCTCGCGTTTTGTGACCAATTTGCTGGCTCGGATATTGATTTTATATGAGAATGTGTCCTTGATGGGATTCCATTGAAGTCCCAACGTTTTAACTGTCCCAGTATTGTCATCGATCTGAAGATTGGTTCTTTCTCTGAACTCAGATGGGATTGTGCTCAGCAGTTCGGGAGAGTTAGACTTCCATTTTCGGAGATTAAAACCGCCCTTGGTAAGCATTTGGAAGACTTCGTTCATTGCTATCTTAGCTTCATTGATTGAATCAGCTCCTGATAGACAGTCATCCACGTAAAAATCTCTTTTTGCAATCTTGGCGCCTATTGGATAAGTAGCCTCGTGATCATTGGCGATTTGATGTAGTGTGCGAACTGCTAAAAATGGTGCACATGATGTACCATATGTAACGGTGTTTAGGCGAAAGGTTTTAATTGGTTCAGATAGGGACGTTCTCCATAGAACTTTTTGAAAATTTTTATCCAGTTGGTTGACTTCAATCTGTCTATACATCTTCTCTACATCTGATGAGAATGCAATGGCATGTTTCCGAAACAGCATTAATATTGATACCAGATCCTTTTGTATTGTAGGACCGACCAATAATCTATCATTTAGAGAGATTCCGGTTGTTGTCTTGCAGGACCCGTCAAACACAACGCGCAATTTGGTAGTTGTGCTGTCATTCTTGAGGACAGCATGATGCGGTAGATAAAAGGAATTTTTCTCGTTGCTAGTTGGATCGTTAGATTTCACCTCGCTCATGTGTCCTAAGCTCAGATAATCACTCATGAAATTGCGATACTGGTCGTGAAGGTCTGGGAACTTATTGAATTTGCGCTCCATCGCCATTAAACGGTTAATTGCCGCAGATCTTGAGTGTCCTAATTCTCCGGAGTTATCTTGGAACGGTAGTCGTACGACATACCTGCCATTGGATTGGCGTATATGAGTCTCTGTGAAGTGACGTTCACAAGCTGTTTCTGTGTCTGATAATGATGATGCAACTGGAACTTCTTCTAAAGCCCAAAATCTTTCCAACATTTTGCTTGTGTTGTCTTCCTGTACCATTACTGTGAATGAAGTTGACTTAGTTGTTTCTCTAGGCAGTGCTCCAGAGATGACCCATCCAAACTTCGTTGATTGAGCTATTAGTTGATTTTTAAATTTAATTTGATTAGCTCTAAGTATTTCGAAGAATATGTCAGCTCCTAGAAGGATATCTATTTTGTTAGGGATATGATATGCAGGATCTGCTAACTGAAGCATTTGTTTATTTATCTCCTCTATCCATTGACCTTCAATTGTAGAATGCGGAATATTTGGTGTTAATTTACTCAGAATTAGAGCTTCAATCTTAAAGCATTCACTGGCTTCATACCTCGATTGCAGGGTTAGTTGGATGCTACCTTTTGATGTTTCCGCCTTTGTATCCGATATACCTGATACTTGCACGGTTGCACATAATCGGGGAAGCTTCAATTTTTGAACGAGAGTTTCACTGACAAATGTAGACTGGGATCCTGAATCCAGTAATGCCCTGGCTAAATGAGGATTTCCAGCTGCGTCATAAACGTATATCACCGCAGTTGGTAAAACAGCGAGACGTGAAGTGCGGACGTTAAGCACGGTAGTGATTGTATCTGACCTGAGCAATGGATGGTTTTCTGCTTCTACCTGCTGTGATTCTGAGACTGCATTGCCAGCTTGAATTACAGTGCTAACTGATGATAACAGTTTTGATGTACCGGACCCTTGATGAAGTAATGTGCTATGTTTTTCATTGCAAATGCGGCAAGAATAATTTACTGGATATTTACTGACATCATGACCCGCTCTTAGGCAATTGCAACACCTACTGGATACATTAACAATGCGTTTATAACACCTTAGTTATATTTTTAACGAATTTAAAATACAATATTTTAAATAATTCTTTTATTTATTCTTTAACAATTTTAAATCATTAATTTTTTTTTATGTTTAAAACAATTATTAGAATTTATTTTGTATGTTTTTGGACTCGCAGTTTTTTTAGAATTAAGAAAATAATTTTTTACCAAAATTATTTTGTTAATTTTTTAGTGTCCTTGATTAAAAAATTCATACAAATAATTTTGAATGCAAGAGTTGATTTTTGTACTCAGCTATTCAAAAGTGCAAAGTAAATTTTAATTAAATTTTATTAATATGAATTTTAAAATGTAAGTATGATAAAGGACGCCACAAACACTCCCCTCCCAGAGAGATCGAAGATCTATCGACTTTTACTAGTAAATCTGGAAGGGATTCTGGACACACGACCCGACCTCGTAGTTATTATAAATTTAGGTGATAAGTCGAAGCGAACCTGTTTGCGAGCTTTCGGCTCTACGGAAGGTAATTTAGGTCCGTCAATCGAAATAGGAAGTTCTGGTTTATGAGTAGGTAGGGTTAATCTAGTTTGCATAGTCTGAGTGTCCGATTGGTAGTCCGAATAGCACGGTTTGAGACGATCGATGGAAATTTTGACGTGTCGTCCGTTCATATCTATAGTGAAAAATTTTGGAGTACGGTCGATAACTAAATACGGTCCGGTATACGGTGGTTGTAAAGATCTGCGTACTGCATCGGTCCTTAAGAAAACATGTGAGCAAGTATGAAGATCTTTGCTAATAAAAGTTTTGTCCGTAGTGTGACGAGAAGCTGGTACAGGGCGAATTTCGTCGAAGTGTCGCTTGATATTCGTTACAAAGTCACAATGTACTTGCATCAAAATCCTGTTTATATTTACTTTAAAACCAAAAACACTACAAATCGAACCCTATTAAAACAATTAAACAATTGAATTCGATCGAATCCACCGTTTCTCAGCAATTAAACAATGCACTTGCATTAAAATCCCGTTCACATTTACCCCAAAACCAAAATCACTACAAATCGAACCTTACTAAAATAATTAAACAACCGAATTCGATCGAATCCACCGTTTTTTAGCAATTACACAATGTACCTGCATTAAAATCCGGTTTATATTTACTTTAAAACCAAAAACACTACAAACAATTGAATTCGATCGAATCCACCGCTTTTCAGCAATTACACAATGTACTTGCATTAAAATCCGGTTTATACTTACTTTAAAATCAAAAACACTAGAAATCGAATATTATTCAAATAATTAAACAACTTAATTCGATCGAATCCACCGCTTTATAGCAATTACACAATGTACTTGCATTAAAATCCTGTTTATATTTACTTTAAAACTAAAAACACTACAAATCGAACCCTATTAAAACAATTAAACAACCGAACTCGATCGAATCT
This sequence comes from Tipula confusa, assembly GCA_963556175.1. Classification (NCBI taxonomy): domain Eukaryota; kingdom Metazoa; phylum Arthropoda; class Insecta; order Diptera; family Tipulidae; genus Tipula; species Tipula confusa. Next base: position 49,207 of record CAUVYK010000358.1, on the reverse strand, counting down.
ACCGTTTTATAGCAATCACACAATGTACTTGCATTAAAATCCTGTTTATATTTACTTTAAAACCAAAAACACTACAAATCGAATTTTATTAAAATAATTAAACAATTGAATTCGATCGAATCCACCGTTTTTTAGCAATTACACAATGTACTTGCATTAAAATCCGGTTTATATTTACTTTAAAACCAAAAACACTACAAATCGAATTTTATTAAAATAATTAAACAATTGAATTCGATCGAATCCACCGTTTTTTAGCAATCACACAATGCACTTGCATTAAAATCCTGTTTATATTTACTTTAAAACCAAAAACACTACAAATCGAATTATATTAAAATAATTAAACAATTGAATTCGATCGAATCCACCGTTTTTTAGCAATTACACAATGTACCTGCATTAAAATCCGGTTTATATTTGCTTTAAAACCAAAAACACTACAAATCGAATTTTATTAAAATAATTAAACAATTGAATTCGACCGAATCCACCGTTTTTTAGCAATTACACAATGTACCTGCATTAAAATCCGGTTTATATTTACTTTAAAACCAAAAACACTACCTTTACATATTTGGCATAGCCATTATTTATAAATTCAATTGAACTTATTTATTTATTTTTATTATTATTATTTTTATTTTTATTATTTTTACACAATAGTAATTATTTTAATCACAAAATTAAAATAAATTATTGTATTAAAATAAATCATTAAAATAAAAAATTATAAAGTTTTAAATGAAACTATTCCTTTTATTTTAAACCTCGTATATTTTGTTAAATAAAATTAAATAACAAACACAATAGAACTACGAAATTCTGTATTTCTGTTTCTGTATTAAAACTTTCATTACTCAAGTAAATCAATGTAAATCAAGTACATAAATGTTATATTAGTTTTACGCTATAACTAGATAAATTGCTTATCTAATTAATATTCACTTGCAAGTAAAAATATGACGGTAAATAACAAGAAAATGTAATCTGAAATTTCCCATACGAATATGACATTTTTTGTATTGTTTATCTCTAATATACAACTGGTGTTCATCGGAAGAACTAATTGAAAAATTGCCCTATTGGGTGAATTCCAAATTGGAATTGGATATACAGCACTGTTAGTGTAATTTGGCAAATAACATCACTTTTGCAACATCTTCCAAAATTATGGTTGCATGCTTTGTTTTATTTCGAATACTGGTTAAATTCGTTTCAAAATAAAGAAAAACTCATGCAATGAATTGTATAGTAGAAATACGAAATTTATTGAATAATAAAAAAAAGTCTTTATCCCTCATTTAATAGATATCTAATTATACATTAGGATAACTTAATAATTTGAATTGTTGTAATAGGAATACCGAACTATAAACAGTAATATGCTTTATGATTATGAAAAAGAAGCAATATCACTCCCTGCTCGTCCTCTAACCACCTCATGCCATATTGCACAATAAGTTTTTTATTTAGGTTACAGAAGCCTAAATAAATTTCAAATTCTGCACGTTTGTTACATACATCTTTTTTGTACATCTTGGCTTAAGTGGAATGCTTAACGTGTGATTTATATCTTTTGAGGTTAAGTCGGTACATTTTGTTTATGTTAAGGGCAGATCAAAATACATCTTGGCATAAGTGGGATGCTTAACGTGTGATTTATACCTTTTGAGGTTAAGTCGGTTTTGTTTATGTTAAGGGCAGATCAAAATATTTTCTTGAATAGTTAGCTCATTAATGTGAGTCAACTATTGAAAAGCTTAAAATATGATTATAGACACGTTGTTATTTTTCAATTGGAATTTTTCGTTTGGCGTGTTTGTCTTAAGGTTTGTCCACATAACAACAACAATTTTTTTTGTTTTCTATGGATGAAAAAAGATGAGAGTAAACCTCACTTAATTTTTTTCTAAAATATGTACTCTCCTCTCCTTCGCTTTATATATCAAAATAAAAATAAGTCAGAACTTTGTATTTTTCTATTTAAAAAAAAACTCAAAAATTCTTATTGTCTCGTTCTAACCAACGCAGATACAAATGTAAATTAAGATTTGTAGTGAAACATTTGTATGGTTAATATTAATATTTTAATAATACAACCAGCTCTTCTCTTCGTTATGAGAATTAGCTTCATAAGTCATGCATTTAACCTACAAATTCTTATATGATATATTACTCGCAGTCGAATTCACTGTCATTTAAAACATTGTTTATTATTTTATTATACCTTCCCACTCTCACACATAAAGGACTTGTATAATCAAAAATTCCTATTGACGAAAAACTGAAAAGTATGTTCACTTTTGTATACGAAGTATAAAATGGTACTTGTTGGAAGTACAAGATAAAATGGTACTTGTTAGACGGTATTGTTTTATTCGTGTTGTGAATTTTTAAATAAAATTTAATTTAATTATTTTTTTTTTATAAAATAAATATGTAGTAAATTTATAAATTAGTTACTTAGATTTTAGAAATTGTGATAAATAAAATGAATTCACATTTAAAGGATTCAGAGGAGAATATTTTTAATTCATTATCGCATATATAAAGAGCGTCTTAAAATTAACGCAAGATTTGAATGAAATAGAAAACACAGTTTTTAATCTTTAGATTATTGTTCTTTATTGAATCATAAAGTACATTTAGAATAGGGTTATTTATGGAAAAACACATCGGGCAAATGGCATCCACAGCTTTGCTGGAAATTTTCCATGAACGTTCTGCGTAAATGTGGTTGAATTTTGTTGAGGTAGCGTTTTATTTCATCCTGTAATGCACAGGTAGTTGTGGGCTTGTTGACATAGACCTATGACTTCAAATAACCCCATAAAAATAAATCGAATGGTGTTAAATCACACAATCTAGGACGCTAATTCTTGGCGTGGTTGCCAAAATTTTCATTTTTTTTTTTTAGATATTGTTCTATAATGAAAACACGTTGACTCGTGTAACCCTCCCTTTTTACTAACCCCAAACTTTCAGCAGTCAAAATGGTTTTTTTCAGGGTTACCAACAATTTGCTGCACAAATGACGGCAAATTCAATTCTTGCGTTAATTTTAAATACAATACGTACAAAAATAGTGAATTTTGAAACAAATTGTTTTATTTTTTAAGCTTCAGAATTTAGGTTCAGTAATAATTTTTGTATATTATCAATTACATACTCCAATGAAAATGTTTTAAAGGGTTCTGAATTCTGATATAGAGTAAGAAAGTTAAAAATTTATAGTTTGTTTCAAATTGCATGTCTGAGCATTTATTTCACGCTACGCCACTGGTCGTGATCAATTGTGTATAAAATCGTTTGTTGGGCTGACCACCTAAAGTGATCACTATAATTGTAAAAAAATATGGTTGGAAAGATCGTGTAAAATATCTCAGTAAAGGGACAACTTTGTCCTGTAATGCTGGTTGATTTTTATTTTTTGCTTAATTTGGAGTTGGAAAGTACTGTGAAAATATAGCACGATAATCGTACTTGCAAAATATTCCATATTGGAGAGGCATAGGACTTGTACATTATAACCTGAAAGTTCCAGGCTGAAACTATTGTGAACATATTCTTTGCTAAGTTTGTATCAAAGTATATTGCTGAAACTATGACCTTACTACCGATTCCACTAGCGTTTGTTAGTATTTGCTTTTTTATTCACGCTTCGCCTCATAATACCACACCACAAACAACACAACGCTATCTACATATATACACGATCTACATAGATCTCTGATCAATTATAAACTCAATTTTTAAACTCATATTGGACCACTTCCAGCGGAGCATTATGGTCAATGGTAGTGATCAATCAAACCAAAATTTGAAATTTCATATTAATTATTTATTTAATTTAAGTTAGATATTATGTTTCAAAGAATTTCTTTTTGCACAACATTTTGAGTAAAAACTTTGTCGCTTTCTTCTATAAGATTTCCCTGCTTTTTGTATTAAGTATTTGTACGTTTATATTTGATTTGGATGTCACTCTGGAAAAAGCAATATATAGTTGTCCATGAGAGAAAACTGGTTGTGATAAATAAAGTTCAATAATTTAATTCGAATAATTCATTTTTGGGACCCTCCCCTTCAAAGTTTAAAGATATACATACAATCAATGCACTCAATAGAAATTGGTCCCAATGTTTGCGGTATAAGCTTACATAGTTCAGACTTTGCAATCCTATTGCTGTTTTGTTCCAACTGAATAACATGGAATTCTGCCATTATTTTTGATTTTTTGCACGTTCGTTTTTGTTTTTGTTTATCAGACTAAGCGACTCTGTTTATAGATATTCCTATAATAATATCGAGTAACATGGGATTCTGTCATTATTTTTGATTTTTTGCACTTTCGTTTTGCTTTTGTTGATCAGACTAAGCGGTTCCTTTTATGGATATTCCTATATTGCTGCTTTTTCACACTCCACCACTGTTTGTTGTTTAGACTGAGTGGCTCTTTTTGTTGCTATTCCAATTGCTGCTTTTTTGAGTTCGCTTTTTTTTTTTGCTGTTCCGTCTGAGTGGTCCTTTTTCCGAGTTATTTACTCCATCTTTAGCATGGGCCGTCTCTTTCTCTTGTTCAGTCATATTTGGTATTTTTTTGAGCAGGCATATTGGTTTGTTTGCTCTAATGAGGTTATTTTCTATAAAAAGATTGTCTGTTTGGCTCAAATGAGCCTATAATATGACATACACAAAAACAAACAATAATAATTTAAAGTTCATGTAAAGTAATATCAGTACCCGGATTATTTCCTGTATTAAGTGAAGGAATTGAATTTTCGTATATGTAATGAAAAATGTGTATGTAAAATTTTCGAATATGTAGTGTAATATACAATTTTATTATGGTATTGATAGTTTTCTTTGTTTGTATTTGTGGTTTTTTCCCATCTTTTTTGAGACGGTAAGTATTCATTTTTATTTAATATTTATTTTAAATACACGGCATAAATTCGAACGCTTAGCGGTTCTAATCGGTTCAAATTTATAATGCTTACACGCTCTACTAGAGAGTTTTTCTCATGCTGCTGTGATGTGGAATTAATAACATTTAGCTTTTGCATTATTATTTTTATATAAAAATATATTTGTGTGAAAATATATTTATGAAAATGAAATGTTGTTTTGTGTTGTATTGTACAGTAAAAATAATTCAAGTTCATTTAGGAAAAAAAAATTTAATTTTCATTTAAAATTTGTCTTTTTTTTATTTTTTTCTTATATTGTGTTACGTTCGTTTTGTTGTTGTTTTTTATGTATTATTTCTTTTAGTTTCAATGTGATCGAATGTCGATGCTACATTTTTTATTTTGTTTTCTCAATTTTATAAGTAAACATTTTATTAATAGTAGATTGGTACAGTGGTTAAAGCTGCATGTTTGGGACGGGAGGTACCGAGTTCGAATCCCAACGAGGGAGTGTTGCAAAAGGGATGTTCATCATCTGATTACTATCGGTGATAGTGATGAACACATGACTCCCCCTGTTGGAGGGCCGATCCATCGTCCATGTCAGTATGGAGCACAAAAATACCGCATCCCTATAGCGTTTAAAACAAAACTACATGTAGCTAAAATTCAAATATCAAAATTGCAATAGTCCTCTCGAATAAGGTCGAATTATTCATCAAACGATGAATCGAAAATTCGAAACTAATAAAAATTATACAGAAATGGGCGTAACTTGCTAGACAAAATTAGAAGCGCGTGCGCATCAACGTATATAGAAAAACATGGTAATTTATTGCGCAGGTCTCATTCGTTCTTTTTCTCCAAAATGACGTCACTGAGGAGGTAAAGCGTAAAAGCAAACAATGTTTAGTTGATTTTTCGAACTTTCAAACGAGTACATCTCGCAAACTAAGCGTCCTAGCGAACAATGGCTACCTAAAAAATATTGCAGGGATTCAATTCAATAATGCTAATAAAGCAGGGATGCAAATCGGTTCGTTTGAACAAAACCAAAACCAAACCACTTTTAGAATAATTTGAAACCAATGTTTTTCTGTTGGATCACGGTTCGGTTTACTAGTAAAAAATTTGCTCTATTATCTACATTTTCTTTAAAAATAAAAATTTAAAACATTAACATTAACATTTCATATTCAGTCGCCGCTTGTTGAACGAAACAGTTGCAAATTAAAATAATATTACTAAAATATACATATAAATAAAATATATAAAAATAAAAAAATTAAATTAATTATTTTGCAATTAAATAAAATATTTCTTACTGATTTGAATTATAAAACGAATTTTATCGGCGTATAATTAGTGATTCACTATAATTGAAGTTAAACAATAAATAGTTATAAATATCCTCCGGTGTGAAGTTTTTGCGGTAAAATGCCTTCTTGCAAAAAATGTGATAAAGTATGTACTGGAAGTCGTGGGAATCCTAGTGTACAATGTAATGGATGTCAATCAATCTTTCATATTTCGTGCTGCAAAATATCGAAAGACTTGGTTGAGCGTCTAAAACACGGTTCTGTATTTTGGAAACGTGATGCATGCAGAGTTGTGGGCAGACGCTCAGTAATATTTGAGGATGTGCCTGAACAATCTGGCGGTGGTGAAAATGCTACAAATAAGCTTACATCAAAAACAAACTCTTCAGGTGCTGCTTTGGATGATGTTCAAAGTAGTATTATTGAACAGACCAAAAGATTTAAAGGTCTCGAAGATTCGTAGAACTTCATTTCGAGCACTATGGATACATTAAAGAACGACTTAAAAACAGCCTTAAATAAGATTAAAAACCTTAAAACGCACATTGCTAAAACAGAGGATGAGTGTAAAGATCTCCGTGAGAGATTTAATCACCTAGAGGCATCGAATGACATCTTATTACAGCAAAAGAACGTAAATACCGTAGTTATTAAAGGAATCCCGCCTAACAAATGTGGGAACAAAGAGATAGTTATGAGTGTCTTATCTAAAGTTCATTTTGAATTATTAAAAGCTGTCCTCGCTTGATTTAAAAAACGTGATATGTAAGAAAATGAAAAGTCTTCACTTATGCATGGATGATTTAGGCATCAAATTTAGCAACAGTGAATCCAGTAGAATATTTGTTATGCATAAACTGACACCTTTACAGTCAAAGTTGTACAACGAAGCAAAACAAATTAAAAGACAGCAGAATTTTCGATTTCTTTGGGTCAAAGACGGCGTTATTATGTTGCGGAAAACGGAATCATCTAAAGTATATTATATACGGTCCTTAAATGACATCAATAACATCAACAAAACACATCAATCTTAAAAATATCATCATTTATTCCAGTCACTTTGTATTATGGAATAATACATATTGTATCTGGATGGAAAACCACAGTACAAATTAATTATAAGTATCATTTTTGTTGAAACTTTTTTAATTTAGTTATTATTATTATGTTTTTTGTTTATTTTGATGTCAAATTTGAGTTTGTAACTTTGAAACTTCTTTTGTTGACATTTATTGGAATGTCAAAAAATCAATATGCTTTTAGTTATCCTGTCATCTGCAAAAAATTTTATGATCTAATCTTTTTTTATTTTATTGTGAAATTACGATCATTTGTTAAAATTAATTTTCCTATAAACAATTTGAATTCCCTAAATGATTATGATTGGAATTTTATAATAAATATTTGCATCTATTACATCTTTTTAGAAGTAAATTTAGTACATAATAGTTTTCAGTTATACATAAAACGTAGTTTCATTAATCAATTTCAAGTGGCATTGTTATATTTACTTAATTATTTGATACATTACATGCTTCTAGATACATATTTGCAATCACGTGAAATTGGTCCGTAGTCATAGTATTCGTGGAAATGATGATAATGATTCGGTTGTGGATTTTTTGAAGACGAATATGGAAAACACTGCTGACTGTTTGAATATTTGTCATATTAACCTGCTCATATTGACGAACTTGCACAGATAATGTCATCCACCAGTTTACATATTGTTGGTGTATCGGAGACATGGCTTCGTGAAGGTATGCCTAAATGCTAATTTGACATTCCTGGGTTTTCATTATTCAGAAATTACCGGGAAAATACTATTACGAGAATGGGAGGCGGATTGGCCTTTTAAATACGAGAATACTTAAAAGTGAAAATAGTAAACAAAAGTAGTGTGACTTGGTTTGACGCCCTGTTCGTTGAGATGATGCTATCCAGTGGTAAATTGCTTGTTGGTATTTTATATAATCCTCGTGTGTGTACCATTACACAGGCTAATGAATATTATTGCATTTATATCAAACTCGGTGAATGAATATCATCGTATTGTAATTATGGGTGATTTCAATTTAAATATGGTCGATCCAGTTGCGGCAACCAGGCACTTTGCAGATTCAATAATTTCACTCTCTATTGAAATTTTGCCATTTTCCAATACGAGATTGTCCTCCACTTTGGATTTAATGATGGTAGCAAGCATGGATTGTGACCAAATAATTATTCTCGGACAAATTGCTTTATCTGGAATTTCTGATCATTACATGATTTTTATGTGTTATAGATGTCAATATCCATGGCCAAAGGTTAAATATAAGTTCGTCCGTGATTTCTGTAAACTAAATAAGGAATTATTTATTGAAGACAGTTTATCAGAAGATTGGTCAAGCATTTAATTATGTTCTGATGTAAACAGTAAAGCCAAATGTTTCAATAATATTTTTACAAAATTATTAAACCATCACGTCCCTATCAAGCGTAAATTGCATTATAACAAGGTAGCTCCATGGTTCAATTCTGCTATCTTGGAGTCCATGAAAAAACGTGATGGTGCTTTACTAGTGTGGCGTAAAAGTAAAAATAGAAATAACTGGTTATTTCACAAAAAATTACGCAATATGACTATCCGTCTTATTCGTGATTCTAAAAGAAAGTTTTATTTTGAAAATCTAAATTCAAACAACCACAATGGTAATATCTGGAGTGTCATAAGACGTTTATGGATGATGCCCTCTAAAGAGAGTGGTGTTAATTTTAACAGTTAATTAAACAGAGTTTAATATGTAGTTTTCAAGTGTGCCTAATAAGCCGATTGTACTACCGATGACCCAGGTGGATGATAATTTTAGCAATGAGTTGAATTTTACAACATTTAGTGAAACTGAGGTTGCGATGGTGCCTCTTCAAGTTAAATCTAATGCGACTGGACATGATAATATAGTACCTAAACTCATAAAAATAGTATTACCTGTTATTTTACCTTATTGTACACATATTTTCAATTACATAATGTGTTTTTCCTGAGTCGTGGAAGATAGCAATTGTTATTCCCATACCTAAAGTCTCAACACCTTTACAAACATATGATTTTCGGCCGATTAGTATTTTACCTTATTTATCTAAAGTATTTGAGATTCTTATTTGTCGACAAATGAGGCAATATCTTGATGAAAATAATTTACTAGATCCATTTCAGTCTGGTTATAGATGCAATCATTCTACGACTACGGCTTTAAGTAAAGTGTACTACAATTTATTACATAGTATGCATCAGTCTTATTTTTCTGTTTTGGTACTACTTGATTTTTCTAAAGCATTTGATTGCATTAATCACGTGTAACTGGCACAGAAACTGAGACTTTACTTTAAATTTTCTAAATTCTCAACCAGACTTATAATTTCTTATTTCAACAGCCGTTTCCAAAAAATCAAACATGAAGGCGTGTTTTCGAAACAGACATTATTATTATCCGGAGCCCCACAGGGCTCTGTCTTAGCTCCCTTATTGTTTTCACTTTATATTAATGATTTACCATTAAGAATATTACACTCAAAATATCATGTTTATGCAGATGATTTTCAACTATATATATCAGGTCCGATGAATAAAATTCATGACATTTTTAATAATTTGAATTATGATTTGGAATCGATTTCTTCTTGGGCTCAATCTAATGGCTTGATTTTAAATGCAAAGAAAACTCAAGTTCTTCCAATTTATAGCGTAAAATTGATATTAATTTGCCTCGATTACGACTTTCTGGTGAGAACTTAGTTGTTTCTGAGTATGTTCGTAATCTTGGCGTTTTGTTTAATAGCACGTTAACTTGGAATACACATGTCAATCAAATTTGTAGAACTTTGTATTATACTCGTTAAGGAGATTGAGTAACATAACGCCAACTTCAATCAAGGTATTATTGATAAAAAGTTGGATAATACCTATATTTACCTATGGGGACATATTTCTTCATAATTCAGACTATCATTCTAAATACCGTTTGAAATTGGCCTTTAATTCATGTATTAGATACATTCACTGTCTAAGGAAGTATGATCATATTTCAGAATTCCAAAATTCTATAGTTGGCGTACCTTATATTTAAGCTAGTTTATATTAAACATCCATCGTATTTGTATTCACTGTTATCCTACAGTTCATCATCCAGAGTTTTTCGTATCACATCATTATCATCAAGATTTTCTAGCAACCAATTTGCTTCATCCATTTTTGTACATGGTATTGCTGAATTTAATTCACTGCCTGAAATAATTAAACGTTCCAGTTCCATAAAGCAGCTTAAAAAAGCATGTATTGAATTATTTAAAACGAGTTAGGTTATTATTCCATAGTTATTATTAATGTTACTTTACTAGTGATGCGTGACTAATTAACGCATGTGAAGTTATCCCATGATTTTACCCCAGGAAATGAAAAAATTTCATCGGACAACTCTAGTAAAATTCAACCGCCTATATATTTTTGTATAAAATAAATGTGAGTAAAATAAAATCATCCTAACATTAACTGAAAAATCTCTACATATAACTAATTTTAAAATCTTCATTCTTATGTATAATTCACTAAGAAAATACGAACGGAACATATATGTAAATATAATAGTAGTTTACTTTAATTTTTCATCTGGTTTGATGAAACTAAAAATCTCTCGGATTAGGGCAATATGATTTTATGATGGGCATACTATCAGCTAACTTCTAAAAAATTATGGAAATCGTTCCATGGGAACTTGCCGAAATTTCATCATGGGCTACTGTTAATGAAAATTTAAAGTAAACTACCCATCTTATGTATAAGTACCTAGCCCATGATGAAATTTCGGCAAGTTCCCATGGAACGATATCCATAATTTTTGTTCAGAAGTTAGCTGATAATATGCCCATCATAAAATCATATTGCCCTAATCTGAGAGATTTTTAGTTTCATCAAACCAGATGAAAAATTAAAGTAAACTACTATTATATTTACATATATGTTCCGTTCGTAATTCCTTACTGAATTATACATAAGAATAGGTTAGGATGATTTTATTTTACTCACATTTATTTTATACAAAAATATATAGGCGGTTGAATTTTACTAGAGTTGCCCGATGTAATTTTTTTATTTCCTGGGATAAAATCATGGGATAACTTCACATGCGTGACTAATTATTGCTATTATTTTGTTATAATATTTATTTAAGTTTATTGTTTTTATATAGTTTATATTTATATTTTATTACTGTTATTATGATTATTACTTTTATTTTAATTATTTTATTATTGTTATTATTGTTATGATTTTTAACCATTACTATTAAGTTAATATATTGTATTATATTAAGGTAAACATCGAAAAGGCCAATGGCCTTACTTACCTTAATGATTGAATGAAATAAATAAAAATAAAATAAAAAAATTAACGCATTCCTCTTTGAAAATACTACATAATAGATCATGTCGGACTGTCAAGATTATACTACAAACGAAAATGCTGCTATCTTATGGGAAGTGGTATGTTTTACAAGTATATGTCCTAGTGCATTGAGTTAAAGTGTCAAAAATATAAAAAAATACATATTTTGTAATTATCGTGTGCGAAAAATGCTACAACCTTGTAAGTTCACTAAAAATTAATAGACATTTAATCGACTGAGCGCGTCATGTGATTAAAATTGACGGTTGGATTGGGTTGGCCTACCGATAATTATTTATCCGCTAATGTGCGGGCGCCTTAAACTACGTACATCGTTCCTGTTGGTAAATACTTCGAACAACAACAAATTAAAAACAAGAAGAAAATCATTGCCGACTATAATTTTCATTTTAATAATCTTGTGGCAATGATTGGTACTACATACTTTTATCGTGCTGCCTCTTTCGAATTTTATACTAAATATTTAGATCGTAATGCCTTTTTCGGAAAACATGATCTATTATTTTAATAAAAATTAACATGTCCACATTTTTGTTTTAAGAGTATACAGGTTTTAAGCGGAGATAAGTTGTGGATCAATCGCATTTTGCATACACGCTAGACTTTTTTTTTAAATAAGTTTCATTCAATCTACTGAAAGCTTTTAGGTTTATCGACGATAAACCTTAGATTTATCGATTAAGAAACCAAATACCAGAAATCCAATGTATGATTGAACCCAAACCGAACAAACTGCATAAAAGTTTTGATTTGCTAAATTTGGTTCTGCTTCAAAGTCCTCCGATTATGTTGATTTTTTGAATTATCCAACGGCTATACTCACATAAAAATGAACCTCGTGTGTAACGTAGATGTGCAGTAGATGTAAAAAATGAAACTCTGAATATTTTACCATGTTATTCTATGTACCTGCAAATGTATGTTGATGTTGTGTTCGTAAAGATTTCTTCATGTAAAGAATGATATATGACCTGAACTGCGATTATTTTTTGACAAGTCTAAGACTTGCGACGTCGAGAGTGAAATAACCGCGAAGTAATAGTATTGAAGATAATAGGTATATAGATACCTTGCGTGCGCATTGTTTTATAGATAATATGTACCAATACTATTACTTCGCGGTTATTTCAATCTCGACGTCGCAAGTCTTAGACTTGTCAAAAAATAATCGCAGTTCAGGTTATATATCATTCTTTACATGAAGAAATCTTTACGAACACAACAACAACATACATTTGCTGCAAAATATTGGCAATCACAATTGACGAATGGAAAAGTTGAAAAAGCGCCTCTCGCGGTAAAAAATAAAACACAGTATACGCTGTAGACATTGTTGTTATGCATTATTTTTATTTGAATTAATATTGTAAAATTCGTTCAGGTAAATTATAATATTAATTTTATAAAATATTTTAATTATTTTATTATTACTTGTTTGTACCAACTTCTAAAATATTATGAAAAAAATAATGGACATCAGCGAATAATACTATACCTTTACAACTTCAAATTGGTACTAAACAATTTCAAAATAGGAATAAACAATTTCAAAATGGGAATAAACAATTTCAAAATGGGAATAAACAATTTCAAATTGGGACTAAACAATTTCAAAATGAGACTTAACAATTTCAAAATGGGAATAAACATTTTATACAACAAGTATTATAACAATTTTAAATTTGAGCAGGCTTTAGAAAAATAAAAGACAGCATATAGTTACATATTATAAAAGACACATAATAAAAGAAAGCATTTGTTAATAGTGTCATTCGTAATAAATAAATCCATTCAAGAAAGTTGAAGCAGATAATATAAGGAAGCAAATATGTGCATTGTACAATAAAAACGAGGATTGGAGAATAGTTGCAAAAGCTTTAGGCGTAAAGAAATCAACTGCCTATCGATGGGTGAACAACCAACAAATATCCGCAGAGCAACGTGGTGGTAAGCGGAAAATAAAAATAACTAATGAACATCGAGTATTTATTGAAAGTTATATTGAGGAAAATCCTAGAATAACTTTAAAACAACTGAGAGATAAATTCCAAAATAATCATCAAATTGTTGTTTCTACGGAATGTTTGAGAAAACACTTATGTCGATTTCGATTGAAGAATAAAACTTGCACTGAGTGCAAAAAGGGTACTCGATTTACCCTGATCATGTTCGATTGATGAAAAAAAAACTGCTCTGACAGCTAATTTGACAGCTCTAGTGCAAGTTTTGCTACTCGAGGTTTTTTGGTCGAGTAACCCCTACTTTACACACACCAACAAATATTCTGTTTATTTGTCAACAACTAATTTGTCAATGACGGTTAATTTGTTTAGCGGAAAATTTGAAACATAATTTAATTTGAAATAAAAAAATCATAAATTTGAAATGTAATTTTGCATTATGGTTTGTGTGTAATTTTTATTCAATTGTGTTTAAAGTTTCTGTTAATTTCCTGTAAATTATTGTTAATTTTTTATTAGAATTTTTGGTAGTCAATAGATTTTGGCAAAATACATATTCTGACAGAACACATAACACATGCATAAAGCTGTCAGAGTAATTTTCATGTTCGTTTGATTGAAAAAATCAGTGTACTCGACCAGAGTGGGGTAAAAAATCAATCGAAATAGATGGACATTAGATGGATTACTGTATACGTTGAAAGACATTCGAAGAGAGCCAGAAAGAGCAAACGTAGAAAGCAATAAAATAAAACGATGTGATTACGTTCACAAACTTTTAGAACATCAATCAAACAATACACCCATACTCTACATGGATGAAACTAATTTCAATTTATATATATCGAAAACCAAAGGTCGTTCCAAAAAAGGAACTCGTTGCACTCACATTACAGCAGGCAGTATAGTAAATATTATACCAATTAAACCAAACAATTATTTGAGGCTTAGGTTAAGTTCAAGCAGTTGCAATCGCAATTGGTAACAAAGTTTTGTATACATATGTTATCTGAAAAGCTATTACCGGCGATGACGATAAACACAAGTATGATCCTCTGCTTCAACGAGACATGTAGAAAGATTTCCATAATATTGTCATTCAAAATTTACAGTATTATGTTATAACCTTTTGCTAAATCAATTATTGAATTGATGGAAAAATACTTTTAAAAAGTAATTAGAGTTGAGATTCAAATACAGTACAAACTCACTTATTGCAACTAATTAATGTTAGAGGTGGGTTGCAAAATGCAAAATGTTGCAAATAGCGAGTACAAATGTCTTATGTAAATAAAACTAACATTTTTGGGTTCCTAAAAACTATATTAACCTGTTTATTATTTCAAGTACACAGATATACGTTTTAGTTTAATCTGAAAAAATATTTTCAAATAAAATTCACTTTTATTTTAAAAAAATACATACATATTTAGCTCAATATACATACATACAAAGATATGTATCAAAAATTTAAAAAAAAACATCCATCATAACTCATAAGTTAATTCATTGCGAGGTCATTTACTGACATTTGGATATTATATTCCAGCTATGTCACGCGGCTTTAAAAAATGATGATATTTTGGTTTGAACCTTGACATCATAAGTTTTTTTTATTGCACTATTTTTCAGCTTTCTCAAAACCAGAACATCCTCAACTGAAATTTCGTTTGCTTCAGCCCACTCTAAGCAAACACTGAAGCAGTTTACAGCATGCTCATGTTTTACAACAGCAATTTCTACTTCTTTAGGTTCATCGGTCTCCGAGTTTTCATCATCATCGCCATTGTTTATATTTATAGGCAAATTATCTTCCGTTATCCATTCGATAATCTCTCTGTTACTTAACAAATCAGTCGGAGAAATTTTTTGTAATAAATCATTAAATTGATTTAAATTGGTTGCTCGTTTATTATTTATTCTATCACGAATGATACTTAAGGATATGTCATCTTCAGAGTCGTAGTTTTCATATGACGGCATTATAGGCTTAAAACACTTCGCAATTTTATCCGAATCAACCTTTTGCCACGCTTGAAATAAATAAGTAACCGCATGCCTTAAATTAATACTTCGCAACGCTGATTCAAAGTTGTTGCCACCAGAATCAATCAAATGGTTCAATAAAAAATTTTTATAGTACAATTTGGTCAAATTGATCACGTTTTGATCCATTGGTTGCATCTACGCCGTACTATTTGGAGGAAGACACAACACACTTATTCGACCATCTGGGCTACTTAGCATCCCGTCTTTCGGATGACAAGGAGCGTTGTCCAGAATAAGAATTGCTGTTTCATCAAGTCCAATTTGTCTTAAAAATATACGAACCTAGAACATATTGAATACATTTTTAATTTATATAGTATTACACAACCCTCCATAAAACTTACCTCGGTTACAAAATAGTTTTCGAACCATTCCTTAAACAATTCCATTGTCATCCATGCATTTCGGTTCGCTTTATATATAACATGGTTGTTAATGAAGTTTTTAAATGCTCTCGGTTGCTGTGCCTTGCCAATTACAAAAGGAGTCAATTTGTGTTTCCCCGTTGCATTTGTGCACGCTAAAAACGTTATTCGTTCCTTTGATATTTTCCTCCCAGGTGCTGATGTTTCTTTCCAATGAACCAGGGTTTTATTAGGAAGTATTCGCCAAAATAAACCACATTCGTCTGCGTTGTATATTTGATCGGCCTTTAATTTTAAGTCATTAATTTTGTTCTTCAAAATTTCTCTAAAATTTTCAACTCCGTCTGAATTATTTGACAATTTTTCTCCAACCGTTTTTAGAAGTCTGATACCGTGCCGTTTCTGAAACAGAATAAACCATCCATTACTTGCCTGAAACTGTCTATTGTGCTCCTGGAATTTAGAGTGTATTGCTTTGGATTTTTGTTTTAAAATTTCAGCGGAAATCGGTATATGACGATC
Source organism: Tipula confusa (assembly GCA_963556175.1). Classification (NCBI taxonomy): domain Eukaryota; kingdom Metazoa; phylum Arthropoda; class Insecta; order Diptera; family Tipulidae; genus Tipula; species Tipula confusa. The sequence goes on along the minus strand of CAUVYK010000358.1, from coordinate 32,632 downwards.
TCGTTGTTGAATAAACCACTTGTATAATGCGCGCTCCATTTTAGGATATTCGCTATATCTAATAGCTTTTACTTTAGACAAAGATTTTATTTGAGAATTCGCAAATTTAGTAATTGCACTACTATTCTGTCTAATTCGGGATATTGTTGATTTATTACATTTATATTCCTTTGCTAAAACCGCTGAACTAACACCTTTTTTTATTTTAGTTAAAATGTCACACTTTTCTTTGAGAGTAAGTCGATTTAAATTACCCATTATTACAAATTTGAATAAAATCTAACCAAACGCACCAACTAGAATACCACAAGTAAATTTACGAGACAAAAAACAATTTTTAATGACATTAACATTATTTGATTGATTGATTGATTAGAATGTACGGCCAAGGACGAACCAGGAACTCCCGGAATGCCGGGCACCACGTGTTACATATAACAAAATGTTACATATAACACGTGTTATATGTACACCCGTGTTACATATAACAAAACCGAAGGAGTCGATGGAATTTGTTAGTTATGACAGACTCGACCCGGATGCAGACACCTAAGCGATCGATAGTAAGTGTTTTTTTGTGGTGTAAGGAAAGGTAGGGCATGTTAGTAATGACAGATTTGACCCGGTTTTCCGGAAGCCAATATTCAACTAATGTTAGCACAAGACAATCACAATTTTGACGAGCTGCTCTGCATTATTTCATTTTTTATCATCAACTGCAGTATGCCTCCATTCAGGTGTATCAGCAAACGTTTTCTAAAAGCAAAATCTATTAATGAAATAACAGCTCTTAGCCGTAGGCTGTAATAAATTGAATTAGTTTTCATCTGAAATGATAAATTAATTAATTTGTAATATAATAAACTAATAATATCATAATATAATTTTCTGCAAGCCGTAGACAGTAATAAACTGGATTAGATTTCCCTGAAAATACAAATATATTAATTTGTCTCATAATAATAATAATATATTAATGTAATATAAATATATAAATATATAAATATATAAATATATAAATATATAAATATATAAATATATAAATATATAAATATATAAATATATAAATATATAAATATATAAATATATAAATATATAAATATATAAATATATAAATATATAAATATATAAATATATAAATATATAAATATATAAATATATAAATATATAAATATATAAATATATAAATATATAAATATATAAATATATAAATATATAAATATATAAATATATAAATATATAAATATATAAATATATAAATATATAAATATATAAATATATAAATATATAAATATATAAATATATAAATATATAAATATATAAATATATAAATATATAAATATATAAATATATAAATATATAAATATATAAATATATAAATATATAAATATATAAATATATAAATATATAAATATATAAATATATAAATATATAAATATATAAATATATAAATATATAAATATATAAATATATAAATATATAAATATATAAATATATAAATATATAAATATATAAATATATAAATATATAAATATATAAATATATAAATATATAAATATATAAATATATAAATATATAAATATATAAATATATAAATATATAAATATATAAATATATAAATATATAAATATATAAATATATAAATATATAAATATATAAATATATAAATATATAAATATATAAATATATAAATATATAAATATATAAATATATAAATATATAAATATATAAATATATAAATATATAAATATATAAATATATAAATATATAAATATATAAATATATAAATATATAAATATATAAATATATAAATATATAAATATATAAATATATAAATATATAAATATATAAATATATAAATATATAAATATATAAATATATAAATATATAAATATATAAATATATAAATATATAAATATATAAATATATAAATATATAAATATATAAATATATAAATATATAAATATATAAATATATAAATATATAAATATATAAATATATAAATATATAAATATATAAATATATAAATATATAAATATATAAATATATAAATATATAAATATATAAATATATAAATATATAAATATATAAATATATAAATATATAAATATATAAATATATAAATATATAAATATATAAATATATAAATATATAAATATATAAATATATAAATATATAAATATATAAATATATAAATATATAAATATATAAATATATAAATATATAAATATATAAATATATAAATATATAAATATATAAATATATAAATATATAAATATATAAATATATAAATATATAAATATATAAATATATAAATATATAAATATATAAATATATAAATATATAAATATATAAATATATAAATATATAAATATATAAATATATAAATATATAAATATATAAATATATAAATATATAAATATATAAATATATAAATATATAAATATATAAATATATAAATATATAAATATATAAATATATAAATATATAAATATATAAATATATAAATATATAAATATATAAATATATAAATATATAAATATATAAATATATAAATATATAAATATATAAATATATAAATATATAAATATATAAATATATAAATATATAAATATATAAATATATAAATATATAAATATATAAATATATAAATATATAAATATATAAATATATAAATATATAAATATATAAATATATAAATATATAAATATATAAATATATAAATATATAAATATATAAATATATAAATATATAAATATATAAATATATAAATATATAAATATATAAATATATAAATATATAAATATATAAATATATAAATATATAAATATATAAATATATAAATATATAAATATATAAATATATAAATATATAAATATATAAATATATAAATATATAAATATATAAATATATAAATATATAAATATATAAATATATAAATATATAAATATATAAATATATAAATATATAAATATATAAATATATAAATATATAAATATATAAATATATAAATATATAAATATATAAATATATAAATATATAAATATATAAATATATAAATATATAAATATATAAATATATAAATATATAAATATATAAATATATAAATATATAAATATATAAATATATAAATATATAAATATATAAATATATAAATATATAAATATATAAATATATAAATATATAAATATATAAATATATAAATATATAAATATATAAATATATAAATATATAAATATATAAATATATAAATATATAAATATATAAATATATAAATATATAAATATATAAATATATAAATATATAAATATATAAATATATAAATATATAAATATATAAATATATAAATATATAAATATATAAATATATAAATATATAAATATATAAATATATAAATATATAAATATATAAATATATAAATATATAAATATATAAATATATAAATATATAAATATATAAATATATAAATATATAAATATATAAATATATAAATATATAAATATATAAATATATAAATATATAAATATATAAATATATAAATATATAAATATATAAATATATAAATATATAAATATATAAATATATAAATATATAAATATATAAATATATAAATATATAAATATATAAATATATAAATATATAAATATATAAATATATAAATATATAAATATATAAATATATAAATATATAAATATATAAATATATAAATATATAAATATATAAATATATAAATATATAAATATATAAATATATAAATATATAAATATATAAATATATAAATATATAAATATATAAATATATAAATATATAAATATATAAATATATAAATATATAAATATATAAATATATAAATATATAAATATATAAATATATAAATATATAAATATATAAATATATAAATATATAAATATATAAATATATAAATATATAAATATATAAATATATAAATATATAAATATATAAATATATAAATATATAAATATATAAATATATAAATATATAAATATATAAATATATAAATATATAAATATATAAATATATAAATATATAAATATATAAATATATAAATATATAAATATATAAATATATAAATATATAAATATATAAATATATAAATATATAAATATATAAATATATAAATATATAAATATATAAATATATAAATATATAAATATATAAATATATAAATATATAAATATATAAATATATAAATATATAAATATATAAATATATAAATATATAAATATATAAATATATAAATATATAAATATATAAATATATAAATATATAAATATATAAATATATAAATATATAAATATATAAATATATAAATATATAAATATATAAATATATAAATATATAAATATATAAATATATAAATATATAAATATATAAATATATAAATATATAAATATATAAATATATAAATATATAAATATATAAATATATAAATATATAAATATATAAATATATAAATATATAAATATATAAATATATAAATATATAAATATATAAATATATAAATATATAAATATATAAATATATAAATATATAAATATATAAATATATAAATATATAAATATATAAATATATAAATATATAAATATATAAATATATAAATATATAAATATATAAATATATAAATATATAAATATATAAATATATAAATATATAAATATATAAATATATAAATATATAAATATATAAATATATAAATATATAAATATATAAATATATAAATATATAAATATATAAATATATAAATATATAAATATATAAATATATAAATATATAAATATATAAATATATAAATATATAAATATATAAATATATAAATATATAAATATATAAATATATAAATATATAAATATATAAATATATAAATATATAAATATATAAATATATAAATATATAAATATATAAATATATAAATATATAAATATATAAATATATAAATATATAAATATATAAATATATAAATATATAAATATATAAATATATAAATATATAAATATATAAATATATAAATATATAAATATATAAATATATAAATATATAAATATATAAATATATAAATATATAAATATATAAATATATAAATATATAAATATATAAATATATAAATATATAAATATATAAATATATAAATATATAAATATATAAATATATAAATATATAAATATATAAATATATAAATATATAAATATATAAATATATAAATATATAAATATATAAATATATAAATATATAAATATATAAATATATAAATATATAAATATATAAATATATAAATATATAAATATATAAATATATAAATATATAAATATATAAATATATAAATATATAAATATATAAATATATAAATATATAAATATATAAATATATAAATATATAAATATATAAATATATAAATATATAAATATATAAATATATAAATATATAAATATATAAATATATAAATATATAAATATATAAATATATAAATATATAAATATATAAATATATAAATATATAAATATATAAATATATAAATATATAAATATATAAATATATAAATATATAAATATATAAATATATAAATATATAAATATATAAATATATAAATATATAAATATATAAATATATAAATATATAAATATATAAATATATAAATATATAAATATATAAATATATAAATATATAAATATATAAATATATAAATATATAAATATATAAATATATAAATATATAAATATATAAATATATAAATATATAAATATATAAATATATAAATATATAAATATATAAATATATAAATATATAAATATATAAATATATAAATATATAAATATATAAATATATAAATATATAAATATATAAATATATAAATATATAAATATATAAATATATAAATATATAAATATATAAATATATAAATATATAAATATATAAATATATAAATATATAAATATATAAATATATAAATATATAAATATATAAATATATAAATATATAAATATATAAATATATAAATATATAAATATATAAATATATAAATATATAAATATATAAATATATAAATATATAAATATATAAATATATAAATATATAAATATATAAATATATAAATATATAAATATATAAATATATAAATATATAAATATATAAATATATAAATATATAAATATATAAATATATAAATATATAAATATATAAATATATAAATATATAAATATATAAATATATAAATATATAAATATATAAATATATAAATATATAAATATATAAATATATAAATATATAAATATATAAATATATAAATATATAAATATATAAATATATAAATATATAAATATATAAATATATAAATATATAAATATATAAATATATAAATATATAAATATATAAATATATAAATATATAAATATATAAATATATAAATATATAAATATATAAATATATAAATATATAAATATATAAATATATAAATATATAAATATATAAATATATAAATATATAAATATATAAATATATAAATATATAAATATATAAATATATAAATATATAAATATATAAATATATAAATATATAAATATATAAATATATAAATATATAAATATATAAATATATAAATATATAAATATATAAATATATAAATATATAAATATATAAATATATAAATATATAAATATATAAATATATAAATATATAAATATATAAATATATAAATATATAAATATATAAATATATAAATATATAAATATATAAATATATAAATATATAAATATATAAATATATAAATATATAAATATATAAATATATAAATATATAAATATATAAATATATAAATATATAAATATATAAATATATAAATATATAAATATATAAATATATAAATATATAAATATATAAATATATAAATATATAAATATATAAATATATAAATATATAAATATATAAATATATAAATATATAAATATATAAATATATAAATATATAAATATATAAATATATAAATATATAAATATATAAATATATAAATATATAAATATATAAATATATAAATATATAAATATATAAATATATAAATATATAAATATATAAATATATAAATATATAAATATATAAATATATAAATATATAAATATATAAATATATAAATATATAAATATATAAATATATAAATATATAAATATATAAATATATAAATATATAATATATAAATATATAAATATATAAATATATAAATATATAAATATATAAATATATAAATATATAAATATATAAATATATAAATATATAAATATATAAATATATAAATATATAAATATATAAATATATAAATATATAAATATATAAATATATAAATATATAAATATATAAATATATAAATATATAAATATATAAATATATAAATATATAAATATATAAATATATAAATATATAAATATATAAATATATAAATATATAAATATATAAATATATAAATATATAAATATATAAATATATAAATATATAAATATATAAATATATAAATATATAAATATATAAATATATAAATATATAAATATATAAATATATAAATATATAAATATATAAATATATAAATATATAAATATATAAATATATAAATATATAAATATATAAATATATAAATATATAAATATATAAATATATAAATATATAAATATATAAATATATAAATATATAAATATATAAATATATAAATATATAAATATATAAATATATAAATATATAAATATATAAATATATAAATATATAAATATATAAATATATAAATATATAAATATATAAATATATAAATATATAAATATATAAATATATAAATATATAAATATATAAATATATAAATATATAAATATATAAATATATAAATATATAAATATATAAATATATAAATATATAAATATATAAATATATAAATATATAAATATATAAATATATAAATATATAAATATATAAATATATAAATATATAAATATATAAATATATAAATATATAAATATATAAATATATAAATATATAAATATATAAATATATAAATATATAAATATATAAATATATAAATATATAAATATATAAATATATAAATATATAAATATATAAATATATAAATATATAAATATATAAATATATAAATATATAAATATATAAATATATAAATATATAAATATATAAATATATAAATATATAAATATATAAATATATAAATATATAAATATATAAATATATAAATATATAAATATATAAATATATAAATATATAATATATAAATATATAAATATATAAATATATAAATATATAAATATATAAATATATAAATATATAAATATATAAATATATAAATATATAAATATATAAATATATAAATATATAAATATATAAATATATAAATATATAAATATATAAATATATAAATATATAAATATATAAATATATAAATATATAAATATATAAATATATAAATATATAAATATATAAATATATAAATATATAAATATATAAATATATAAATATATAAATATATAAATATATAAATATATAAATATATAAATATATAAATATATAAATATATAAATATATAAATATATAAATATATAAATATATAAATATATAAATATATAAATATATAAATATATAATATATAAATATATAAATATATAAATATATAAATATATAAATATATAAATATATAAATATATAAATATATAAATATATAAATATATAAATATATAAATATATAAATATATAAATATATAAATATATAATTATAAATATATAAATATATATAAATATATAAATATTATAAATATATAAATATATAAATATATAAATATATAAATATATAAATATATAAATATATAAATATATAAATATATAAATATATAAATATATAAATATATAAATATATAAATATATAAATATATAAATATATAAAATATATAAATATATAAATATATAAATATATAAATATATAAATATATAAATATATAAATATAAATATATAAATATATAAATATATAAAATATATAAATATATAAATATATAAATATATAAATATATAAATATATAAATATATAAATATATAAATATATAAATATAAATATATAAATATATAAATATATAAATATATAAATATATAAATATATAAATATATAATATATAAATATATAAATATATAAATATATAAATATATAAATATATAAATATATAAATATATAAATATATAAATATATAAATATATAAATATATAAATATATAAATATATAAATATATAAATATATAAATATATAAATATATAATATATAATATATAAATATATAATATATAAATATATAAATATATAAATATATAAATATATAAATATATAAATATATAAATATATAATATATAAATATATAAATATATAAATATATAAATATATAAATATATAAATATATAAATATATAAATATAAATATAAATATATAAATATATAAATATATAAATATATAAATATATAAATATATAAATATATAAATATATAAATATATAAATATATAAATATATAATATATAAATATATAAATATATAAATATATAATATATAAATATATAAATATATAAATATATAAATATATAAATATATAAATATATAAATATATAAATATATAAATATATAAATATATAAATATATAAATATATAAATATATAAATATATAAATATATAAATATATAAATATATAAATATATAAATATATAAATATATAAATATATAAATATATAAATATATAAATATATAAATATATAAATATATAAATAATATAAATATATAAATATATAAATATATAAATATATAAATATATAAATATATAAATATATAAATATATAAATATATAAATATATAAATATATAAATATATAAAATATATAAATATATAAATATATAAATATATAAATATATAAATATATAAATATATAAATATATAAATATATAAATATATAAATATATAAATATATAATATATAAATATATAAATATATAAATATATAAATATATAAATATATAAATATATAAATATATAAATATATAAATATATAAATATATAAATATATAAATATATTAAATATATAAATATATAAATATATAAATATATAAATATATAAATATATAAATATATAAATATATAATATATAAATATATAAATATATAAATATATAAATATATATATATAAATATATAAATATATAAATATATAAATATATAAATATATAAATATATAAATATATAAATATATAAATATATAAATATATAAATATATAAATATATAAATATATAAATATATAAATATATAAATATATAAATATATAAATATATAAATATATAAATATATAAATATATAAATATATAAATATATAAATATATAAATATATAAATATATAATATATAAATATATAAATATATAAATATATAAATATATAAATATATAAATATATAAATATATAAATATATAAATATATAAATATATAAATATATAAATATATAAATATATAAATATATAAATATATAAATATATAATATATAAATATATAAATATATAAATATATAAATATATAAATATATAAATATATAAATATATAAATATATAAATATATAAA
>CAUVYK010000358.1:0-21798 GCA_963556175.1 Tipula confusa | reverse complement strand
TATAAATATATAAATATATAAATATATAAATATATAAATATATAAATATATAAATATATAAATATATAAATATATAAATATATAAATATATAAATATATAAATATAATATAAATATATAAATATATAAATATATAAATATATATATAAATATATAAATATATAAATATATAAATATATAAATATATAAATATATAAATATATAAATATATAAATATATAAATATATAAATATATAAATATATAAATATATAAATATATAAATATATAAATATATAAATATATAAATATATAAATATATAAATATATAAATATATAAATATATAAATATATAAATATATATATATATATATATATATATATATATATATATATATATATATATATATATATATATATATATATATATATATATATATATATATATATATATAATAAATATATAAATATATAAATATATAAATATATAAAATATAAATATATAAATATATAAATATATAAATATATAAATATATAAATATATAAATATATAAATATATAAATATATAAATATATAAATATATAAATATATAAATATATAAATATATAAATATATAAATATATAAATATATAAATATATAAATATATAAATATATAAATATATAAATATATAAATATATAATATATAAATATATAAATATATAAATATATAAATATATAAATATATAAATATATAAATATATAAATATATAAATATATAAATATATAAATATATAAATATATAAATATATAAATATATAAAATATATAAATATATAAATATATAAATATATAAATATATAAATATATAAATATATAAATATATAAATATATAAATATATAAATATATAAATATATAAATATATAAATATATAAATATATAAATATATAAATATATAAATATATAAATATATAAATATATAAATATATAAATATATAAATATATAAATATATAAATATATAAATATATAAATATATAAATATATAAATATATAAATATATAAATATATAAATATATAAATATATAAATATATAAATATATAAATATATAAATATATAAATATATAAATATATAAATATATAAATATATAAATATATAAATATATAAATATATAAATATATAAATATATAAATATATAAATATATAAATATATAAATATATAAATATATAAATATATAAATATATAAATATATAAATATATAAATATATAAATATATAAATATATAAATATATAAATATATAAATATATAAATATATAAATATATAAATATATAAATATATAAATATATAAATATATAAATATATAAATATATAAATATATAAATATATAAATATATAAATATATAAATATATAAATATATAAATATATAAATATATAAATATATAAATATATAAATATATAAATATATAAATATATAAATATATAAATATATAAATATATAAATATATAAATATATAAATATATAAATATATAAATATATAAATATATAAATATATAAATATATAAATATATAAATATATAAATATATAAATATATAAATATATAAATATATAAATATATAAATATATAAATATATAAATATATAAATATATAAATATATAAATATATAAATATATAAATATATAAATATATAAATATATAAATATATAAATATATAAATATATAAATATATAAATATATAAATATATAAATATATAAATATATAAATATATAAATATATAAATATATAAATATATAAATATATAAATATATAAATATATAAATATATAAATATATAAATATATAAATATATAAATATATAAATATATAAATATATAAATATATAAATATATAAATATATAAATATATAAATATATAAATATATAAATATATAAATATATAAATATATAAATATATAAATATATAAATATATAAATATATAAATATATAAATATATAAATATATAAATATATAAATATATAAATATATAAATATATAAATATATAAATATATAAATATATAAATATATAAATATATAAATATATAAATATATAAATATATAAATATATAAATATATAAATATATAAATATATAAATATATAAATATATAAATATATAAATATATAAATATATAAATATATAAATATATAAATATATAAATATATAAATATATAAATATATAAATATATAAATATATAAATATATAAATATATAAATATATAAATATATAAATATATAAATATATAAATATATAAATATATAAATATATAAATATATAAATATATAAATATATAAATATATAAATATATAAATATATAAATATATAAATATATAAATATATAAATATATAAATATATAAATATATAAATATATAAATATATAAATATATAAATATATAAATATATAAATATATAAATATATAAATATATAAATATATAAATATATAAATATATAAATATATAAATATATAAATATATAAATATATAAATATATAAATATATAAATATATAAATATATAAATATATAAATATATAAATATATAAATATATAAATATATAAATATATAAATATATAAATATATAAATATATAAATATATAAATATATAAATATATAAATATATAAATATATAAATATATAAATATATAAATATATAAATATATAAATATATAAATATATAAATATATAAATATATAAATATATAAATATATAAATATATAAATATATAAATATATAAATATATAAATATATAAATATATAAATATATAAATATATAAATATATAAATATATAAATATATAAATATATAAATATATAAATATATAAATATATAAATATATAAATATATAAATATATAAATATATAAATATATAAATATATAAATATATAAATATATAAATATATAAATATATAAATATATAAATATATAAATATATAAATATATAAATATATAAATATATAAATATATAAATATATAAATATATAAATATATAAATATATAAATATATAAATATATAAATATATAAATATATAAATATATAAATATATAAATATATAAATATATAAATATATAAATATATAAATATATAAATATATAAATATATAAATATATAAATATATAAATATATAAATATATAAATATATAAATATATAAATATATAAATATATAAATATATAAATATATAAATATATAAATATATAAATATATAAATATATAAATATATAAATATATAAATATATAAATATATAAATATATAAATATATAAATATATAAATATATAAATATATAAATATATAAATATATAAATATATAAATATATAAATATATAAATATATAAATATATAAATATATAAATATATAAATATATAAATATATAAATATATAAATATATAAATATATAAATATATAAATATATAAATATATAAATATATAAATATATAAATATATAAATATATAAATATATAAATATATAAATATATAAATATATAAATATATAAATATATAAATATATAAATATATAAATATATAAATATATAAATATATAAATATATAAATATATAAATATATAAATATATAAATATATAAATATATAAATATATAAATATATAAATATATAAATATATAAATATATAAATATATAAATATATAAATATATAAATATATAAATATATAAATATATAAATATATAAATATATAAATATATAAATATATAAATATATAAATATATAAATATATAAATATATAAATATATAAATATATAAATATATAAATATATAAATATATAAATATATAAATATATAAATATATAAATATATAAATATATAAATATATAAATATATAAATATATAAATATATAAATATATAAATATATAAATATATAAATATATAAATATATAAATATATAAATATATAAATATATAAATATATAAATATATAAATATATAAATATATAAATATATAAATATATAAATATATAAATATATAAATATATAAATATATAAATATATAAATATATAAATATATAAATATATAAATATATAAATATATAAATATATAAATATATAAATATATAAATATATAAATATATAAATATATAAATATATAAATATATAAATATATAAATATATAAATATATAAATATATAAATATATAAATATATAAATATATAAATATATAAATATATAAATATATAAATATATAAATATATAAATATATAAATATATAAATATATAAATATATAAATATATAAATATATAAATATATAAATATATAAATATATAAATATATAAATATATAAATATATAAATATATAAATATATAAATATATAAATATATAAATATATAAATATATAAATATATAAATATATAAATATATAAATATATAAATATATAAATATATAAATATATAAATATATAAATATATAAATATATAAATATATAAATATATAAATATATAAATATATAAATATATAAATATATAAATATATAAATATATAAATATATAAATATATAAATATATAAATATATAAATATATAAATATATAAATATATAAATATATAAATATATAAATATATAAATATATAAATATATAAATATATAAATATATAAATATATAAATATATAAATATATAAATATATAAATATATAAATATATAAATATATAAATATATAAATATATAAATATATAAATATATAAATATATAAATATATAAATATATAAATATATAAATATATAAATATATAAATATATAAATATATAAATATATAAATATATAAATATATAAATATATAAATATATAAATATATAAATATATAAATATATAAATATATAAATATATAAATATATAAATATATAAATATATAAATATATAAATATATAAATATATAAATATATAAATATATAAATATATAAATATATAAATATATAAATATATAAATATATAAATATATAAATATATAAATATATAAATATATAAATATATAAATATATAAATATATAAATATATAAATATATAAATATATAAATATATAAATATATAAATATATAAATATATAAATATATAAATATATAAATATATAAATATATAAATATATAAATATATAAATATATAAATATATAAATATATAAATATATAAATATATAAATATATAAATATATAAATATATAAATATATAAATATATAAATATATAAATATATAAATATATAAATATATAAATATATAAATATATAAATATATAAATATATAAATATATAAATATATAAATATATAAATATATAAATATATAAATATATAAATATATAAATATATAAATATATAAATATATAAATATATAAATATATAAATATATAAATATATAAATATATAAATATATAAATATATAAATATATAAATATATAAATATATAAATATATAAATATATAAATATATAAATATATAAATATATAAATATATAAATATATAAATATATAAATATATAAATATATAAATATATAAATATATAAATATATAAATATATAAATATATAAATATATAAATATATAAATATATAAATATATAAATATATAAATATATAAATATATAAATATATAAATATATAAATATATAAATATATAAATATATAAATATATAAATATATAAATATATAAATATATAAATATATAAATATATAAATATATAAATATATAAATATATAAATATATAAATATATAAATATATAAATATATAAATATATAAATATATAAATATATAAATATATAAATATATAAATATATAAATATATAAATATATAAATATATAAATATATAAATATATAAATATATAAATATATAAATATATAAATATATAAATATATAAATATATAAATATATAAATATATAAATATATAAATATATAAATATATAAATATATAAATATATAAATATATAAATATATAAATATATAAATATATAAATATATAAATATATAAATATATAAATATATAAATATATAAATATATAAATATATAAATATATAAATATATAAATATATAAATATATAAATATATAAATATATAAATATATAAATATATAAATATATAAATATATAAATATATAAATATATAAATATATAAATATATAAATATATAAATATATAAATATATAAATATATAAATATATAAATATATAAATATATAAATATATAAATATATAAATATATAAATATATAAATATATAAATATATAAATATATAAATATATAAATATATAAATATATAAATATATAAATATATAAATATATAAATATATAAATATATAAATATATAAATATATAAATATATAAATATATAAATATATAAATATATAAATATATAAATATATAAATATATAAATATATAAATATATAAATATATAAATATATAAATATATAAATATATAAATATATAAATATATAAATATATAAATATATAAATATATAAATATATAAATATATAAATATATAAATATATAAATATATAAATATATAAATATATAAATATATAAATATATAAATATATAAATATATAAATATATAAATATATAAATATATAAATATATAAATATATAAATATATAAATATATAAATATATAAATATATAAATATATAAATATATAAATATATAAATATATAAATATATAAATATATAAATATATAAATATATAAATATATAAATATATAAATATATAAATATATAAATATATAAATATATAAATATATAAATATATAAATATATAAATATATAAATATATAAATATATAAATATATAAATATATAAATATATAAATATATAAATATATAAATATATAAATATATAAATATATAAATATATAAATATATAAATATATAAATATATAAATATATAAATATATAAATATATAAATATATAAATATATAAATATATAAATATATAAATATATAAATATATAAATATATAAATATATAAATATATAAATATATAAATATATAAATATATAAATATATAAATATATAAATATATAAATATATAAATATATAAATATATAAATATATAAATATATAAATATATAAATATATAAATATATAAATATATAAATATATAAATATATAAATATATAAATATATAAATATATAAATATATAAATATATAAATATATAAATATATAAATATATAAATATATAAATATATAAATATATAAATATATAAATATATAAATATATAAATATATAAATATATAAATATATAAATATATAAATATATAAATATATAAATATATAAATATATAAATATATAAATATATAAATATATAAATATATAAATATATAAATATATAAATATATAAATATATAAATATATAAATATATAAATATATAAATATATAAATATATAAATATATAAATATATAAATATATAAATATATAAATATATAAATATTTAAATATATAAATATATAAATATATAAATATATAAATATATAAATATATAAATATATAAATATATAAATATATAAATATATAAATATATAAATATATAAATATATAAATATATAAATATATAAATATATAAATATATAAATATATAAATATATAAATATATAAATATATAAATATATAAATATATAAATATATAAATATATAAATATATAAATATATAAATATATAATTAATAGATTTTGTTTTTAAGAAATTTATTTTAAGAAAGCAGTTAAATGGTGGCACACTGGAGTTGCTGGTAAGAGATGACAGAATACAGAAAATAGAATGCAGAGCAGTTCAATAAAATTGTGATTGTCTTATGGTAACAGTAGTTTGAATTTTGGCTGCCACGAAACCGGACCAACTCTGTCATTACTGACATATCCTTTCCTTTCTCTACTCCACAAAAATAGAATAGAATTGTGCTGTAATGATTATGAGTCTGAAACCGGGTCGTTTCTATCATGCATGGAAATATATTTATAGAAATATAAATATATGAAAATCTATCCTATCCTAATGTTTGTTAAATGTAAACAGGCTGTGGGAATAGGACCGGCGCTAACCGGAAAACTTAACAAGCGCTTCGCCTCACAGTCTGATCAATCAATCAATCAATTTTTTGAATTGCATCCTCTATGAAAACAAAATCAAAGGCGTAAACAAATAGTAATTAAATTATTTAATAATATGAGTGATATCAGCCAGTCTTCATGTTGGTTTCGGCCTAGCTCAAAAGATTCGCTCAATGTGGGGCAGAAAATAAAATTGCTTTGAGATATTAGTAACATCATAAGGAATATTTAAGCAACCAATTATTGCTAATGTAAGTATTTAGCAGTAGCTGTAAATTCTGCATGAACAATTGTTATGAAAAGAGAAACAGTGTATAGATTGATACAGCAGAAAAAATAATAGCCGCTTGCTGTGTCTCCATAATTAGGTGCCACAACATTCATCTCACACACCGTACATTTCAACTAGATCAATTCAAACTGAAGGAATTTGGATTTGCTCAAACAATTTCTCAAAAAAGACAAAAGACCCAATCAAATTTTGCTCGCTACATTATCGCTGATAATCGCACACAGTCTATGGAAGTGAATCAGAATTCGCTTATTCTTAATTTGACTGACAACTGTGTAAGGTAGGATGTTAAAAGGAAAATTCGAAAAAGTGGCGTTTAATTCGGCCTCAGAATAGAGTAGAAAAGAAAACTACCACAACCATTAAATAGAGTGCTAAGTAATTAGTTTAGCCCAGATAGTATTTTTCAATTAACATATACATATACACAATAATAATTTAATTTTCAAACTACATATTTAAATTCTTAAAAATGTTGTTGATTACACATTAAACCGATCATAGAAGATCTTGACTTAACCTATTATAAAAATTGTGTTAGCATATTTGACGTTAATTATTTTTTCTTTTTTTAGATTTATACTATATTCGAAACTATAAACTACATTATCTCTTTATATGAGTATGACTAACGAATGAGTAAAATTATAATTTGACATATAATATAATATGTAAATTAGAATAAAACAAAAGCCAAATTTAGTAAACAAAACTAAATTCCCATAGACGTTTGGCCATTTCATTTAATAGGCAACATAGCAATAAAAGACAATACAAAAAAAATTTATTAAAAACTGTTAATTCTTTTGCGTAGATTAGGTATAGCAAAAATGTATAAACAAATGTTCTAATGGGAGTTCTTTATTGAAATCCGATTTTTCCCTTACGTATTAAAGTATTATTTTTGTCTGTAATATACCAATGTAAGAGATTTCTTTCGTCAAAATTCTAAACAATTGTATAATTTCATGTTTCGTTGCTATCGCAAGTATACGTTCTACCGTGCAACGTGTACAACTTCCGGTTCCATATTAAAATTAATTATCAAAAAACTAATTTATACTTACTTCGCAAAAAATACTGTCATAATAAATGTATTGCGAAAAATTGACAAAATAGAACTGGTATTACGATAGTGAAAAGTTATTTTAAATCGGTCAATGGACTCTTGGAATTATTTGAACAAAAACGTATTACCAAAAAACATTACATACTAAAACGTCTCATATAAATCACATGTTTGGAATAATATAGGGTACGGATTTATTACGTGGTCGCCAGCCAAATCGAGGACGCAATTGGTTTTCTTTAAATGACCATCTACACATTGCATTGCCCTAGCCAGCCATTACGGCATAGACATTCAGCTGTTCGACCCATGAATTTTGCTTGTACTTCAACAGAGGTTATAGTTGTATTGATCACCGGTCGCAATAAAGTGATGAAACTCACTTTAACATCACTCCCCGTTGAGATTTGAGAACCCAGTGCTTTTCCAATTGCTCCGTTATCGTATTACTGTATTACGTATTACTTTAAACGTCAATGAATTTCATTTAAATTTAAAATCTAACTTTTCTTATCAAGAATTGCGGTTGTTTCGAGAAAGTTATTAATATTTGTTGTTGTTTTATATATGAGTTCTTGTATTATTAGTATGTAATTTGTTTTAACGTGATAGCGTTGGGTTTACAATCTTACAATACATAATCTTGCAATACATAATCATGTAATACATAATCTTGCAATACAAAATCCTGCAATACAAAATCCTGCATTTCGAAATGTTGCATTAAATAATCTTGCTTTACAAAATCTTGCATATAAGAATTTTTTTTAAATTCTTATATGCAAGATAAAAAATTCACACTGTGATATGATTATTACAATGGACAACGGTGTTTGACATTTCACATAATCAAAGTAACATTTTGCCCGTTATATATATAAAAGCTTACTACCTGGGGTGGGATGTTGTAACATCACTATCGATACTATCGAAAGTGATGATCACATCACTAGTGATGAAAGACGGTATGTTGTATCATTTTCGGCAGATATTCGATAATTGTACATAGCAATACTGTTTTAACTTGAAATGACAGCTGTTTTTGAGACATTTTAATATTATTATTTTTATTAAATAAATAAATCTACATTTTTTTTCATAAATAGTATGATAAATAATTGAAGCAATATTGGTGAAGTCATTTTGTTGATTTTATTGTTAATGAAAAGTTCCGTCATCATCAAAACCTTAAAATACATTTTTAGAGTGTCGTATGCTAAGGGACAAATATTTATGACACCTAATTTTGTAATTACAAGATTTTGAATTTGCAAGATATTGGATTTGCAAGATTTTGTAATTCAAGATTTATATTATATTATATAGCCCAGATAGTATTTTTCAATTAACATATACATATACACAATAATAATTTAATTTTCAAACTACATATTTAAATTCTTAAAAATATTGTTGATTACACATTAAACGAACCCATAGAAGATCTTGACTTAACCTATTATAAAAAATTGTGTGGTTAGCATATTTGACGTTAATTTTTTTTTCTTTTTTTAGATTTACTTAGGGATAATCTGTTTACGGCTTGACCGCAAAGTCCCGTTCGTAACACAGTCTCCACTTTTTAGCTGATCCTATTCACGATGGCATGAAACACTAACGAGACAATTTAATTAATTATTTGTTATTATCATGCATTCAATGGTTTATTAAAGGGAGTGAATACCACTTTGTTAATACAAAATAAAATAGTTGTACTTATTAAATGATAAAATACGGGTAAAAAATGTTTGTATAATATATACCCGCTGACCCCAAAAAAAAATATTAATAACTATCTTTTATTAATGGCTTATTTTAAATGTTATTGCAGTCTATTAAATAAAAATGAGAGAGGATGGTTTAAACATGATGAACAAAATAATTTCGAACGCAACCGTTAAGACATTTTTATATACTCGTACTTAATTATATCACTAGAGTTTATATAATTAAAATATGTTTTGTTAAACAAATATTTAAATATACCAACCAAATAATACTAATGATGTGATCTCATAGGTGATCTATAAAGTCAATTTAGAAGGTTGGTTACTTTTCATTGTTCAAAGACTTAAAAATTGAATTAAATGAACTATTATTTTAAGGGACAATTAAACAACCCACCGGTTTTGAGACGGAGGAAGTTGGGCCAAAATTTGGTACTTGGAGTAATTTTACGATAGTGGATTTCTATTGCTTTTTGCTATTTTCTCAAAAAAGAACAATATAAACTTATCTTTTTGATAGATAAGGCGATTAAAGTGACAGCGATTAACCAAAACCACGAGTTAAATAGTTAAGGTTAGTTTAGTTAGTAAATTTAGTCGATTGATAGCTTTAATGCTGACTGACTTAAGTCCAATTTGTTGACTAGTTATGCTATTAACCACTACGTTGTTATATTTAGATTACTCGAGAAGTTGCTTTTTGTTTGTTTGTCATTTATCATGGAAAGTTTGATGATTTTATTTTTCAATAATTGGCGAATTGTATAACCGTGGTCCTCGATTTGAATAAACAGTGTAAAAAAAACATTTTGGTAGTGTTTCGGCCTCAAAACAGATAGCAGATAAAATTAACTAAATTTAATTTCTAAAACAACCTAAATTATTCTAGTGAAAAAATAAACACAATTAGTTTTATACGTAGAGATAGAGATCATTCTCGCGTAGAATAGTGTATACATCATGTACAGCACTACAGGAGCGTCTACATACATCTACGCGAGAGTTTTTTCGTCTAAAAACTCTCATGTGTATACGTTATTAACGATTGGAAATAGAAAAATAGCGCCACTCACGGGCATTCGCCATACCAAATAGCATATATAAAAATCTGACAGCTCGATGTCTCTATGTGTTTTCAGTACTAATTATAATTTACAAGTGAAAGTTTTGTATACAATTTTTAAATGAAAATTAAACTTTAGAAACATATAACTAAGGCCGTTGAAAAGATAAATGTGTAAATTATAAATAAATAGCTTTTGTTATGTGATTTTGTAACCACATCAGTAAGAAAATCTTAACCAATGCTACCTATTTTTTCGTGTTACGTTCACTGTAGGATTAAAAAATTTAAATAATTTAACGTTTATTATAACCAATTTATATGAAAAATTGATTATTGGTTATAACAAACGTTAAATTATTTACATTTTTTAATCCTACAATGACCGTAACACGAAAAAATAGGTAGCATTGTTCTAAGATTTTCTTGCTGATATGGTTACAAAAGCACATAACAAAAGCTTGTAGAGTGCTACATTTGCTCTACACTCTATTCAACATGTTTGATAAAGTTTTCTGCTCTACAGTAAAGAACGCTGTCTCACGTAGTTAAAATTTAATTTTTCTGGCCTAATTTGCTTTAACGAGCACTATTCTTTTTATAAAAATGTGTCGCAAGTATGTCGAATACATGATAGACCGTCTGTCGAATACATGATAGACCGTCTGTCGAATACATGATAGACCGTCTGTCGAATACATGATAGAGCTTTAGTTAAAGTTTTTCTACAGCGGCTCTATGGAAAGCGATAGAGTAGTAGAGACGAGCTATAGTGCACACACAGGGCACTATTGAACAGGGCACTATTGAAGAGTGTCACCCCGTGTACTGTTGGAAGTCTCCTACCAGGTGCGTCTTTGGGCTGTGGACAAAGAAAACCCCTTAATCGGACTGCCGGCGGGTAGATAGGAAATTAAATACCATTCACGGACCAAAACTGCCATGATATGTCTGTTAACCAGGAAACGCGGCTTCAAACAGCGCCTTTCCAGGTAGTACATATGAAAAAGAGCAAAATAAGAAAATAAGAATGAAGCTAAGAATGAAGAAGAGCAAAATTACAGTACAAGGATTTGGAAACCAAGTACCGGTAGCTTTAGGGGTAAGCAAGATGGGCCCCAGTCGTCGAAATCCAACAACCACAATGTTCCAGCACTGGGAAACTTAGCTGCCGATGCAAAAATTGTTACAAGTTCATTTAGTTCAACTAATCTAGGAGTGGCTAAATTTCTGAGATTTGGTTTCCAAATAGTTGGGTAAACCCTTTCAAAAGAAGTCAGAGGCTCATGGGGTCGCCTACAGAAATACATATATCTGGGGCAGTCTCACTTCCTGATCTAAATGAGGATCAGGTAAAAGAAGGCAAAAGAATTGAGTACATTTTTTTTACTTCTTAAAAAATGTATAAATGTATCGCAATTAATAAGCAAATAAACAATTTGTTTGAATATGTCAAGGAAAGTAACAATGTGCACGGCGAAATAAAGAGGACGGTTCGGTTGATTAAACTAAACGAGTTGGCTTTGAATAAGTATGTAGAAGATGCTCCAGTAATTCGAAACCTCTTGTTAGTGCGAAATCAGCAGGTATTTTGAATAATCAAGATGAAGGGATGAGCAAAAACCTTCTTGCTTCTAATGCAGACACTGCTTAAAGAAAGAGTGATTGACCGCCAAGACAAAAAGAAACTCATTACAACAAATGGGCGTACTCTGAAGCCAGTCTAATGTCCGGAAAGACATTTGAGAAAGACGCGGTAAGAGATAAACCAGAATGGCAAAAAGTAGCACTACAAAGTTGGAAAAGAAATCGACCAAATTTAACGGATGGTGTTTTTATTTAAAAAAGGAGATTTAAATTATGGGTCAGGAAGCTGATGATAAATCTTTGACATAGAACCCCTTGTAAAAATAAGGGACATTGATGTAGTGACTACAGAGAACCAAGTACTTCAGGCTCGTGAATCACTGGTGGGAGAAACAAAAGGTATTGCATCTATAAAAATGCTAAAAGCTTTTTATCGAGGAGCATACAAATGGCATCGGTTAGCCTTCTTCATTCGGTTAGCCAAATAGAAGAGAATGTTATAATCAAAGGGATAATAAGGATCGGTCGATCTATTTCCATTAGTAAAATAAATTCGTTCATGATTTGTATGCATTTAAAAATTTAAAATTCCCGCTTTATTGCATTATTGTTTTTTTTTTTTTAATTTTATCTGCAATGGTAGCTGATGCCAAAAGGTTGAGTGCAATTTTGTTCGTCGAAGAGATCGGACGTGTTTTGTTCGATCTCTTTATTTTTTTAAATTTATTTTTAAAATTAGAGTTATGTGGTTTTGTGAGTGTGTGTTTATGTGTTAAAATTATGTGTTGACAAAGTGGATCTGGACTCTGTCGTTTTTCCCAGAGACAGGTATCAATGCATAATTCTTAATTGTGCATTTTTTTATTTTTATTTTTTTATCTAACAACATCTAGAATTTTCTAGAATATTCTAGAATATTCTAGAAGGTTTCTTTATATTTCCATACATATTTCTATACGACGACAAATATTAGACTCGTATAACGCCGTCATACGTATATAATACATATATGTATATGTTCGTGAAACATGTACACAAAAAACCACAAAAATCAAATTCGTGTCATCATATATACTTTTTCCTTTACCCCTTTCCGCAAGTGGTCAAGAGTATATACAACGAAACTAATGTGGATTTCGATTGATTTTAAAAACTTGCACTGAATGCAAAAAGGGTAAAAAGAGTACTCTGATAACGTTCGATTGACCATTAAAAAATTACTCTGACAGCACTCAGTACAAGTTTTTTTTTGCACCGAGTGATTTTATCTACTCCGAGTTTTTCGATGGATTTACCCCTCTTTTACACCAACACTAATAACTTTACTGTCATTCTGCTGTTATTTTGTTTTTTTGTCATTTACGAATTACGATTCATTGGTCAATTGGATGAAATTTTCAGAATTGTGTTTTTTCATCATCCCCTTCATCAAATACAACGTCATCTTACAACTAGTCATCTTTACAACTAGTTTTATTGATGCTATTTAATTGTATTTATATTGTTTTAAAAAATGGACAAATGTACAAAATATTTAACATTTTAAAATAAAGGGAGTTTCGTTTTAAAACTAAAATGAAAATTATTATTTTATGATTATTTGTTCCAGATGATAACAGACGAGATTGTCAAATTTATTATATATATATATGAATATATAAATATATAAATATATAAATATATAAATATATAAATATATAAATATATAAATATATAAATATATAAATATATAAATATATAAATATATAAATATATAAATATATAAATATATAAATATATAAATATATAAATATATAAATATATAAATATATAAATATATAAATATATAAATATATAAATATATAAATATATAAATATATAAATATATAAATATATAAATATATAAATATATAAATATATAAATATATAAATATATAAATATATAAATATATAAATATATAAATATATAAATATATAAATATATAAATATATAAATATATAAATATATAAATATATAAATATATAAATATATAAATATATAAATATATAAATATATAAATATATAAATATATAAATATATAAATATATAAATATATAAATATATAAATATATAAATATATAAATATATAAATATATAAATATATAAATATATAAATATATAAATATATAAATATATAAATATATAAATATATAAATATATAAATATATAAATATATAAATATATAAATATATAAATATATAAATATATAAATATATAAATATATAAATATATAAATATATAAATATATAAATATATAAATATATAAATATATAAATATATAAATATATAAATATATAAATATATAAATATATAAATATATAAATATATAAATATATAAATATATAAATATATAAATATATAAATATATAAATATATAAATATATAAATATATAAATATATAAATATATAAATATATAAATATATAAATATATAAATATATAAATATATAAATATATAAATATATAAATATATAAATATATAAATATATAAATATATAAATATATAAATATATAAATATATAAATATATAAATATATAAATATATAAATATATAAATATATAAATATATAAATATATAAATATATAAATATATAAATATATAAATATATAAATATATAAATATATAAATATATAAATATATAAATATATAAATATATAAATATATAAATATATAAATATATAAATATATAAATATATAAATATATAAATATATAAATATATAAATATATAAATATATAAATATATAAATATATAAATATATAAATATATAAATATATAAATATATAAATATATAAATATATAAATATATAAATATATAAATATATAAATATATAAATATATAAATATATAAATATATAAATATATAAATATATAAATATATAAATATATAAATATATAAATATATAAATATATAAATATATAAATATATAAATATATAAATATATAAATATATAAATATATAAATATATAAATATATAAATATATAAATATATAAATATATAAATATATAAATATATAAATATATAAATATATAAATATATAAATATATAAATATATAAATATATAAATATATAAATATATAAATATATAAATATATAAATATATAAATATATAAATATATAAATATATAAATATATAAATATATAAATATATAAATATATAAATATATAAATATATAAATATATAAATATATAAATATATAAATATATAAATATATAAATATATAAATATATAAATATATAAATATATAAATATATAAATATATAAATATATAAATATATAAATATATAAATATATAAATATATAAATATATAAATATATAAATATATAAATATATAAATATATAAATATATAAATATATAAATATATAAATATATAAATATATAAATATATAAATATATAAATATATAAATATATAAATATATAAATATATAAATATATAAATATATAAATATATAAATATATAAATATATAAATATATAAATATATAAATATATAAATATATAAATATATAAATATATAAATATATAAATATATAAATATATAAATATATAAATATATAAATATATAAATATATAAATATATAAATATATAAATATATAAATATATAAATATATAAATATATAAATATATAAATATATAAATATATAAATATATAAATATATAAATATATAAATATATAAATATATAAATATATAAATATATAAATATATAAATATATAAATATATAAATATATAAATATATAAATATATAAATATATAAATATATAAATATATAAATATATAAATATATAAATATATAAATATATAAATATATAAATATATAAATATATAAATATATAAATATATAAATATATAAATATATAAATATATAAATATATAAATATATAAATATATAAATATATAAATATATAAATATATAAATATATAAATATATAAATATATAAATATATAAATATATAAATATATAAATATATAAATATATAAATATATAAATATATAAATATATAAATATATAAATATATAAATATATAAATATATAAATATATAAATATATAAATATATAAATATATAAATATATAAATATATAAATATATAAATATATAAATATATAAATATATAAATATATAAATATATAAATATATAAATATATAAATATATAAATATATAAATATATAAATATATAAATATATAAATATATAAATATATAAATATATAAATATATAAATATATAAATATATAAATATATAAATATATAAATATATAAATATATAAATATATAAATATATAAATATATAAATATATAAATATATAAATATATAAATATATAAATATATAAATATATAAATATATAAATATATAAATATATAAATATATAAATATATAAATATATAAATATATAAATATATAAATATATAAATATATAAATATATAAATATATAAATATATAAATATATAAATATATAAATATATAAATATATAAATATATAAATATATAAATATATAAATATATAAATATATAAATATATAAATATATAAATATATAAATATATAAATATATAAATATATAAATATATAAATATATAAATATATAAATATATAAATATATAAATATATAAATATATAAATATATAAATATATAAATATATAAATATATAAATATATAAATATATAAATATATAAATATATAAATATATAAATATATAAATATATAAATATATAAATATATAAATATATAAATATATAAATATATAAATATATAAATATATAAATATATAAATATATAAATATATAAATATATAAATATATAAATATATAAATATATAAATATATAAATATATAAATATATAAATATATAAATATATAAATATATAAATATATAAATATATAAATATATAAATATATAAATATATAAATATATAAATATATAAATATATAAATATATAAATATATAAATATATAAATATATAAATATATAAATATATAAATATATAAATATATAAATATATAAATATATAAATATATAAATATATAAATATATAAATATATAAATATATAAATATATAAATATATAAATATATAAATATATAAATATATAAATATATAAATATATAAATATATAAATATATAAATATATAAATATATAAATATATAAATATATAAATATATAAATATATAAATATATAAATATATAAATATATAAATATATAAATATATAAATATATAAATATATAAATATATAAATATATAAATATATAAATATATAAATATATAAATATATAAATATATAAATATATAAATATATAAATATATAAATATATAAATATATAAATATATAAATATATAAATATATAAATATATAAATATATAAATATATAAATATATAAATATATAAATATATAAATATATAAATATATAAATATATAAATATATAAATATATAAATATATAAATATATAAATATATAAATATATAAATATATAAATATATAAATATATAAATATATAAATATATAAATATATAAATATATAAATATATAAATATATAAATATATAAATATATAAATATATAAATATATAAATATATAAATATATAAATATATAAATATATAAATATATAAATATATAAATATATAAATATATAAATATATAAATATATAAATATATAAATATATAAATATATAAATATATAAATATATAAATATATAAATATATAAATATATAAATATATAAATATATAAATATATAAATATATAATATATAAATATATAAATATATAAATATATAAATATATAAATATATAAATATATAAATATATAAATATATAAATATATAAATATATAAATATATAAATATATAAATATATAAATATATAAATATATAAATATATAAATATATAAATATATAAATATATAAATATATAAATATATAAATATATAAATATATAAATATATAAATATATAAATATATAAATATATAAATATATAAATATATAAATATATAAATATATAAATATATAAATATATAAATATATAAATATATAAATATATAAATATATAAATATATAATATATAAATATATAAATATATAAATATATAAATATATAAATATATAAATATATAAATATATAAATATATAAATATATAAATATATAAATATATAAATATATAAATATATAAATATATAAATATATAAATATATAAATATATAAATATATAAATATATAAATATATAAATATATAAATATATAAATATATAAATATATAAATATATAAATATATAAATATATAAATATATAAATATATAAATATATAAATATATAAATATATAAATATATAAATATATAAATATATAAATATAAATATAAATATATAAATATATAAATATATAAATATATAAATATATAAATATATAAATATATAAATATATAAATATATAAATATATAAATATATAAATATATAAATATATAAATATATAAATATATAAATATATAAATATATAAATATATAAATATATAAATATATAAATATATAAATATATAAATATATAAATATATAAATATATAAATATATAAATATATAAATATATAAATATATAAATATATAAAATATAAAATATATAAATATATAAATATATAAATATATAAATATATAATATATAAATATATAATATATAAATATATAAATATATAAATATATAAATATATAAATATATAAATATATAAATATATAAATATATAATATATAAATATATAAATATATAAATATATATAATATATAAATATATAAATATATAATATATAAATATATTAAATATATAAATATATAAATATATAAATATATAA
Source organism: Tipula confusa (assembly GCA_963556175.1). Classification (NCBI taxonomy): domain Eukaryota; kingdom Metazoa; phylum Arthropoda; class Insecta; order Diptera; family Tipulidae; genus Tipula; species Tipula confusa. The sequence continues at coordinate 1,161 of CAUVYK010000358.1, read as the reverse complement.
ATATATAAATATATTAAATATATAAATATATAAATATATAAATATATAAATATATAAATATATAAATATATAAATATATAAATATATAAATATATAAATATATAAATATATAAATATATAAATATATAAATATATAAATATATAAATATATAAATATATAAATATATAAATATATTAATATATAAATATATAAATATATAAATATATAATATATAAATATATTAATATATTAATATATAAATATATTAATATATTAATATATTAATATATTAATATATTAATATATTAATATATTAATATATTAATATATTAATATATTAATATATTAATATATTAATATATTAATATATTAATATATTAATATATTAATATATTAATATATTATATAATATATTAATATATTAATATATTAATATATTAATATATTAATATATTAATATATTAATATATAAATATATAAATATATAAATATATAATATATAAATATATAAATATATAAATATATAAATATTAAATATATAAATATATAAATATATAAATATATAAATATATAAATATATAAATATATAAATATATAAATATATAAATATATAAATATATAAATATATAAATATATAAATATATAAATATATAAATATATAAATATATAAATATATAAATATATAAATATATAAATATATAAATATATAAATATATAAATATATAAATATATAAATATATAAATATATAAATATATAAATATATAAAATATATAAATATATAAATATATAAATATATAAATATATAAATATATAAATATATAAATATATAAATATATAAATATATAAATATATATATAAATATAAATATATAAATATATAAATATATAAATATATAAATATATAAATATATAAATATATAAATATATAAATATATAAATATATAAATATATAAATATATAAATATATAAAATATATAAATATATAAATATATAAATATATAAAATATATAAATATATAAATATATAAATATATAAATATATAAATATATAAATATATAAATATATAAATATATAAATATATAAATATATAAATATATAAATATATAAATATATAAATATATAAATATATAAATATATAAATTATATAAATATATAAATATATATATTTATATATTATATAT
>CAUVYK010000357.1:40000-43736 GCA_963556175.1 Tipula confusa | reverse complement strand
ATATATATATATATATATATATATATATATATATATATATATATATATATATATATATATATATATATATATATATATATATATATATATATATATATATATATATATATATATATATATATATATATATATATATATATATATATATATATATATATATATATATATATATATATATATATATATATATATATATATATATATATATATATATATATATATATATATATATATATATATATATATATATATATATATATATATATATATATATATATATATATATATATATATATATATATATATATATATATATATATATATATATATATATATATATATATATATATATATATATATATATATATATATATATATATATATATATATATATATATATATATATATATATATATATATATATATATATATATATATATATATATATATATATATATATATATATATATATATATATATATATATATATATATATATATATTTATATATATATATATATATACCCAGGGGTGCTAGTCTTGAACTATGGCGAAAATTTTCGGTATCCTAAATTTTCGTAACGCTGTTTTCGTAATCGTAATGGAGAAATCATTAATTGATATTCTTTAAACTATTACGGAAACAAACCCGTGGTGAATAAAAATTATGGAATAGTTCATTTTTTGGCAGAAAAAATTGTTCGATTTTGACATAAATTGAAATTTGTGTTTTATATAAAAAAAGTTAAAAAAAATGTTTATTTGTATTTCTTTATTAATTAGAAGGATAAAATTGAATTTTAAATGATTGATACTTATATTATCGTAAGTTTATTACGTGAAACCAAGTGATTATTTAAACAAAATGAACTTCTTTTAGTTGTAATTTAAAAAAGAAAAATGTGGATTGCGAACAAGGAATTTATTTAATTCATATTTTATGTTTTTATTAACTAATTTATAAATAATTCCAATATCGACCTCGGTGCCCCAGTGTCAAGAAAGTATACAATCAAAATGGCCACCTCATATTTAACAATTTCCAACAAAAAAATTCTTATTTAAATTTTTGTGTTGCGATATTTTTATTTAATTAATTTAATAATTACTATACAAATTATGTTTTTCTTCTAAAGATATTAATTTTACAAAGCTCATGAATTTTTTTTACGTTTGTTTGGTTATCGCGTTAACATAAAAAAAATCTTAATGCAAGCAAGAATGGATCTATACTGTGCAATTATTATCATCTTTTAATGTATCAATTAATTTAAAAGTGAAGACACATAAATTAATTATTGTTTACCAAATTTATTATCGTTTTCTCTAATTTTCATATAATATATCTTACTCTTATTCATGAAAAATAAAATTATTCCATGCAATTTCATTACAAAAATGAAATAAGGAACCAAAATACCATTACGAAAATTTACGTAACGTTTTGTTGCGAAAATTTTCGTAATCCAATTTCAAGAATAACATTTATGATTTTCGTAATACTTTGACACTAACTCGGTACCGAAAATATTCGTAATGGTTCAAGAATAGCTCCCCTGGTTTCAAACAAACAAAAAAAAAAAAAAAAAGATTAATTTATGTATACATATTTTAGAAAAAAATTTTCTTTTTAAAAAGAATTTGGATAAAGAATTAATATAACAATTTTTATTATCACATTAAAGAAAGTTTTACTTCTTCTCTGAAATAATTTTTCTTTTTATATATAAAACAAGAAGTATTGACTTATTTGTTTTTATTAAAACAAGGTTCCTTAATTCGTTTTTATAAAATTTAAAAAAGAATAAACATCTAAGAACGAACACTGAAATCAAAAAATTGTAATTGAATTCCAATACCAACAAATTATTTGGTATTGGGTGAATTCCAAATTGGAATTGGATATCCAGCATTGTTAGTGCAATTTGGCAAATAAAATACTGCTAAAGGTGTTTTTCCACAATGAAACACAAGAAAAACGTGAGATATAAATATTAATTCGCCGGTTGTACAAGTGAGATGGACAGCTTTTGCTGCAAGGTTGGCATACAAACTAATTTTGTATTTTTTCGTTTTTGTCGTCATAATTATTTACAAACAATATAAAACCGGAATACTTTTTGTGATTGAAAATTACTGCAAAATATATGAAAATGTATATAAAAATTGTGTTGGGACGAGAAAATATTTCTCGCACACAAAAATATTTGTATTTTTCGCCATTTGTATGTGAAAAAGTGTTTGCTAAGACAAAAAAATACAACTGGACAGCTGGTTGTTGAACTTTATTTAAAATGGAGTGCTACCTACACGTATGAACAACGCGTTTTCATTGATGAGCATTATTTTAAAAATAATATTGGGCCTAGGTACACTATGTTGTAGTTGCATGTTGTAACTTCCCCGTTGTTTTCCTCTCTGTCTATAAACTTGTTGGAGTAGGGGGAATATTTTTGTTGCATCTTATAGGCAGAGGAAAAAAAACGAGGAAGTTACAACATGCAACTACAACATAATATAAATAGGCCCATTGGCAGCAACAATTCGCAATTGAGTTCGTATAGAAAGCCACGCGTGATTGTTGAAAAACAAATGCATGTACAACGTGTCACAGTTTGATTTGGACTTAGAGCCCGAGGTATCCTAAGACCATTCTTCTTCAAAAATACAGCTTGTCAGGCAATAACAGTTTTGGTGCACGCTATAGCGGCATGATAATTTTGTTTTTTTGTACCAAATAATTCAATTACCGCATGTGACATTTTCTGGTGGTGATAATTCCTCGTTTTGGTAATCAGGCCGCCATGATTTAATGCCGTTAAACGTTTTCCTTTGTTTGTTTTTTAAGTCTGAGGTTTATACCAACAAGTCCACAACCACCATGCCTTGAAGGAAAAAATTAAGCTCTGTATTATCAAAACTCAGTCATTTATGCAAAACCGTCATGGAAAATTTCAACAAAAGTGATGTCGACATGTCATTTTCTATTTCTTCTGGATTTTTATTTTATGCACCAGTGTTTGCCAAATTTTACTATTTGTAAAATTTTACTATTTATAATATTTGAGATGAACTATTAATAACCATCACCCTCCGTTCGTATGGCACAACTTGTTGTTTGTATTTTTTACGAATTTCCTCATCATAAGGATAAGGCCATCATTGTGTCATGGTGGCTTTGTCCCTTTTCGTTGTTTTTTTGATTATTTTTTGTATAATTCGAATAAGTTTACTCCTATCTTCCTGCCATTATCATGCAACAACCTGTTCATTTTTTGCTTATGGGTAAGCTGTAGTTTTTCTGTTTCAAGCATTTTTAATTCATTGAAATCAGAGACTTTGTATATCCTATCGCCAAGACTTTATTTAATATGAATGAGTTTACCAGTCGTTTTGAAAAATGAATTTTCCAATATTGTCGATGAGGTTGTAACTTCTAAGCTCGAAACAGAACAAGAACGTCAGCGGCGGGCGTCGTAGCTTCTCAAATTATAATATACAAAAAGCATACTATGCTAACAGAACGATCGACGGTAACGACGATGATTTTTTCTATTTGTAATTTTATCGCCAGTGGTGTTGCCAACTGTTTTTTATATTTTTGAGTTAGCTTTTTGATAATATGCGTGAAAAGCAGCCATGTTTTAACAAATTGTATTGTTATTTTTATATATCGCGATACGCTGACACTTTTGTTTGTTTACACCAGCGATATCGCTGTCGAAATTTGTATTTTT
>CAUVYK010000357.1:22500-35000 GCA_963556175.1 Tipula confusa | reverse complement strand
CAATTTTAGTATCGATTCGTTTTCTATTGATATTATTGTACATTTTTCAAGTTTGTATTTCAAAAATATTTTAGTTGTGACACAAACTATAATTTGGGTTTTAAGTTAAAATTAATTTTAAAAACTTTAATACATATAATACAAGTATAGTAAACAAAAAGTATATGTACTTTAGTTTTTAAGTTGAGATTTATTAAAAACGGAGCAATAAAATAGAGTTTTTATTAAATTACATAGTGAAAATTCTGATAGTTTTTGGATATAATATTTTAAGTTCAAATAAATCGCATTATTAAACTTAACCAACCTAAAAGATTAATAAGAATTATAATATTATTATATAACATTAGATGTAAATAAATGAAGAAACATTGCGAAATATTTATATTAAGAAAAACATAATTAATAATAAATATTTTAAGTTTTTAAAAACAATTCTAAAAGGTTTTATAACTTTATATACATACAAACAATTTATTTTGGGTGAATAATTTTTTAGTTATGATTGAAATTTGATAAATTTAAAGTTAAATTTTAGTATTGGTAGGAGTCGACAAAATACCTGGTAAGCTATGGCAATTTAAACTGAGTTATCTTATATGTTTATTATATCTTAATTAAGATATGCTGATGCACCGGAATCAAAATACCAATCACTATCATTACTGTGATTCTTTTTGTAAACGAGATTGTTCTCGTTTTATATGACTTAAATTATAGCAATCTTAGCACCTTGGTTCTTTTTTGTCACTGTTACTGGCTTTTCTGCTTTTGTTAATTTTAACAAAATTTTTTTGTAGTTTAGATCCCTGATGTTTTAGTGGTTTCCTTCTATATTCCCAATATTTTCTATTCCCATTATCATGGGGTGTTATATTGCTCAGACAAGCCAGTTAACAAGAAAAGGCCAAACCACACTTGCAAACTAATTGTACTTAATTTATTCGCTGCCGTAACTATTACGTTCATGTATCACAGTTAAAAATCTTCTGTTTAAATGCAATAGAAGCCTTGTATTGATTTTTATACAATACAATATTCTATTATAATTTAATGCAAACCACCGCTAAAAAATTGTTTAATACAATACCATTAAAAAGTAATATTATTATATTTAACATTTGTGATAAAAATTACTGCAGCGGTAAATCTATTATTTTCGCTCAATTTTACTCTCATCGAAAGTTTTTATAATACATCAATGCCTATATATATACTGGCCATGACGTCAAATTTTTAATTAGTATATGTGGGGGAACAGAAATCATCTCGCTTATATGAAACAACAAAAAAAATACATTGGGATTTATAACGGTAAATTTTTGATTACATTTTGTTGTTATTTACAGTCATATTTGTATTTGGAAGTGTAAACTAATTAGATACATAATATATCTAGTTAAAGTATAAAACACATAAAACTTCAAATAATTAAAGTTTTAATACAGAATTTTTAATTTTTAGGCAATTAGTCGTATTTTGAATAGTTCGTAATACTTCGTAATATTTACAAAAAAATGTTGTTTTTGTTTTCATAAAAAATAAAAAGGCGGATTAATGCTGTCTACCGAAATGACCCAAAGTCGACAAAATAACTTTAATGTCTAACGAAAAAATAAATATAAATAAATATATTATTATATTTCCAAATATTAAAATATGTATGTATCTTATAATAAGGATGAATATGAACTAGAAACAATGTTTTATTTTATTTATTTTAGAACATATTTTTGTTCGAATTGTTTGCCCGATTATGATTGTTTTGCCATCGAATTACCATTCGGTAATTCGGTCTACCATTTCGGTAGACAGCATTAATCCATGCTTGCTTTGAAGGGTCTGCAACAGGATATTCAAACAAAGTCACCGTCTTTGCTGATATTATGGTGCTGTAACCAAAAACATACAAACATACAAAAACAATAAAAAATAATATCACCAATTAAAGAAAATATTCCATGCAAATATAATTCGTTACTGTTTAAAAAATTAAAAAAAAAAAAATTGAAATCGGTTTTCGATCCGCACAAAAATTAATAATTATTTAGAAATTTGCAAATTATACACTAATTATATTTGCACAACACAGAATACTACACTAAATATTCATAAATATTTATACTTATCTTAATTATTAACTTAAAATGGTTAAACTTTGACCACCACCGCCATATCCTACGTATCTTTAATTCTATAATAATATACAATACATAGCTGTCAAAAACCAACATGTACATATTAAAAACCACCCTGTGGCCCTTGTATACACAAAATGATATAAACACTCTCACTAATGTTCTTACTCTCTTGCCGCATTTTTATTTTTTATGAAAACAAAAACATTTTTTTGTAAATATTACGAAGTATTACGAACTATTCAAAATACGACTAATTGCCTAAAAATTAAAAATTCTGTATTAAAACTTTAATTATTTGAAGTTATATCTGTTTTATACTTTAACTAGATATATTATTTATCTAATTAGTATACACTTCCAAATACAAATATGACTGTAAATAACAACAAAATGTAATCAAAAATTTACCGTTATAAATCCCAATGTATTTTTTTTGTTGTTTCATATAAGCGAAATGATTTCTGTTCCCCCACATATACTTACTCATTTGTTTTTTTTCTCGATGTCGTGGCCAGTATATATATAGGCAAAACCCTCTTTACTACAAGCCATATTGTTTGCATACTCATGCTATACAAAAATATATACTTTGATTGTATTGTAAGTAGAAAATCGTGTCGGGATATGAGCGAATATTGTGTAAAAGACATAAACAATTAAATCAAATAATGCGCATGCGTTTACAATTTTTTTATATTTTTTTTTATATGGAATTTTGATAGTAACTAATACATCTAAAGTATATATTTTCACTAATACATTTTAAAAATACATGACAATATGTGTCAACGAAAGTTACAAGACGGCTTGTAGTAAAGAGGGTTTTGATATAGGCATTGAATACATCAAAACCAACACAAATGTATATTTGTTGAAATACATACAAAACCAACACTATTGTATATTATACAAGCCATGAAGCTTGGCTAAGTAAAACATATTATGACTACTATTTGGTGTATGTGTTAGTGAATTTGACTACAGTAAAAATCGAAACAAAAAATTATATTTCGCACTGTCCATACTCCTCTAAATTCAAAGTACATAACATTTCTACAAAAAAAAACGAAACAAAAATTATATTTTGCGACTGTCCACTCTGCTCTAAATTATTAGTATATAGTATAGTAAATAATGAAGTAAATAATAATAACAATACTTCTCTCTCTCGTTAAATAATAAATTTGTTTTTTGCTTTGTCTTAAAGAGCGCAACATACTGTTGTTCCATCATTCGTATTCATTTTTTATTTACATCAAAGCATATAATAAAAGTATATACAAATTATACTACGTCACAACACTAATACTTAGGTCAATGCCTATATCAATGCCTATATATATACAGGCCATTTAAACACTTTTATAGCTTATGTAGTAAGTGTGGAATAGAAAAACGAAATTTTAATATAAATTTTTTTTTGTTACTATGGAACGCTGTTTTAAGTTCAATATAACTTTAAAACAAGGACAAAAACGACTATACGTCCTTCTAAGGAAACAAAATTTGGTTTTTCGTGGTGAACATTGATAAATTTGTTTGCACATGTTTCATATGATTTTAATTAGAATTCGGCATTTTAAAACATTAAGATTAATTTAAAAATTACCTTAGTATATGTAAAACACAAAACAATTTCTTTGTCTTTTTCATTGTAATTTCGTAATCACTTTCTCACTCATTTATTTTATTTTTTACTTCGTTTAAAAAATTTCGATAGATTCAAATCGTTTTTTGATTTTTTCATACTCGTTTTTGTTTTGTCGAGCTAACAGAAATGTACTATTTGGATTTTTTATCTTTTGTTTTGTTGATTTGGAAAATTTATTTATTTAAATGATCAGTCGAGTCGAAGCGCTCATCTAAGAAGGATGTGGGAAATGTGTACAGCGTGCATTCTAATTTTCTAAACATTGTTACGTAAATACTATTTACGTAAAATTCATGATATAGATTTTTAGTAATTATTTTAATTTTCATTATTTTTTTTTATTAAATAATTTAAATCATATTTAGGGATACAAAATTATATGCGAGCTTATATGAATTTTGTTACGTAAAATGTATGTTAACTTATTAAATACCGCGTTTTGACAATACAAAACCATACGTTTTTTACAGGCCACTGGCCGGAATAAATATTCTGGCTTCTAAATAATTATAATAAGACGGGTTTAAAAGGTGATTGCTGGCCCGTACCGTATCAACATTCTGGCTCCATTAGATTCGATCCCAAGCTTGTTATTCGTATTATTCTAAACAGCTCGAAGAAGACATGCCGTTCTCTACCCCGAACAGCTATCGACTCCGACAGCGTTCTCTGTGCCTGCCAAAACGCGGCTCTTCTCTCAGAGATCGCCATTCGTTTAGGATCGGCCGCAGAACGTGACCGAGCCAGCGTACTCGTTGTCATTTTATTTTATGAACGAGATCAGGAATTTTCATTAAATTTCTGTTCTCGTGGTTGATAAAAAAATTTAAATTTCTGTTCTCGTGGTTGATTCGTTAAATAAGGCGTATAATAAGCCGTATAGTAAGCCGTTTCCAACATTACCCAAGAGGTAGGCTTCAATGCGTCTTTTTTAACGAGGTTCCCCAAAAAATTAGGCCTAATCCCCGGTTTTAAAATTAGATTTAGACTTCAAATTAAATAAATATCTAATTTTAAAACAATATCACAAAAATTTAATAGCCTTATATATTTTGTAATCAAAGTTAAATTAAAATAAATAAAAATTAACAGCAATTTAATTCACAGCCAAAAAATGAATAATTAAAAAAATAATAAAAAATATAACTTTGAAACAAATTTAGACCATCAAACAAAAAAAAATATAATATATAATTTTAAAAGTAAATAAATAAAATTAATCATAAATAAAAATTCAGCCTTTTCAAAACCCAAACATAAAAAAAAAAATTCAACTTAACAATAAACCAGCCCACCCTATTTATGATCGCTAAAGTTTATGATTGGTAAATATATTTAGCTATTTATTTAAAGTTTTATTTGAATTTTGAAAAGTTTGAAGTTTACGTTTTTTATCGGACTCTACGTTATTGTTCTCTTGTTTTGAAAAATTATTAAGTAAAATATTTGAAAAAATTGACAAAATTGTATAATAAATATTTTTGTGAGTTTTACCGCAAGTGCAAGAGTCATCAAAATCAATTGTTAAATCATCCATCATGAGGGATTGGACGGTTAAAAAAGACAAACATTTTTTATGATTTAAAGCAGAATTTAAAAAAATTAATTTAAATGAATTATTATTACAAATATAATTGAAAACCGCACCCATATGAATTAATATAACTAAAACTATTTCTGTAGGAACGCTTAAGCCACCTTTATTAAGCATATTAAAGTAATCTTCATCAGAAGCGACACCCTTTCCAATTCTAATTAATTTCTGGCACTCTATACATGAAACTTGTTTAGAAATGGAATGGGCCGCATATCCACAGATATAAAGTGCCGCGGAACGATCAAATTTCTTCTCATATTCTTCCAAATAATTTGATCTAAATAATTCTGCAAACTGCTTAGTATCAACTGAAAAGAAATTATATTGCTCTGATTTTGACAATTCGTAGTTAATTGTCTCAGACTTTATACAATTTTTCAGCCTTAACTTTATTTCTGATTCGATTACTTCAGTATACGAAACGTGAAAAGTGCACCCGCTTAATCGGCGATACCAAGAAAATCTCCTTTCAAGGTTATCAGTTTGGAATTTACCGAACATTACGTAATCAACATCATTGATATAAGTGTTGGCAATTTCCAGCAGAACACTTACACTTTGATGGATTGCTTTAAAAGTAGTCATGGTTAAACCACTTTGAAAGATGTCAGTAGTCATCCACTTTTTTATCCAGGATAAAAATTTTTTAAGGAACAAAATGCCTGCATCATCTAACGTATAGATAGGCAATCGGTACGGCTCGCGTTTCTTTATACCTTCAACCACCGATTTGCAATTAACAATATTCCACCAACGTTTTATAATTTTAAGAAACTCTACAGTGCCTTCGACTTCTTTAAGATCGCTAGTTGTTTCAAGTGCGACAATTGTAGACTCATGAAAAACATTTGCAACACACTGCACATTCTGCCGTTCAATTATACTGGGAAATACCGATTTTTTATTTAATTTATACGCTTTCCTTACTAGTTGCTGTTCTTCATTTTTATATAGATCGCGAATATCTTTAAAACATGCAATTTTAATAGATTTATCTTCAAAATCCGGATAGTAAAACGATTTTTCGGCGTCTTTTTTATTGATCCAGTTGTTCCGAATGTTTTTAAAAATATGAACTGGATCATACATAAGAAATATAAAACTACTAGGAAAATCAGGGTTAATAAATTTAAATGAGTTCGGCGCGAAAATTGAAAACATATTTTGATTAATCCTATGGTTATCTGTTACGATTGAAATTACTTTTAAATCTAATGATTGTACTAATTTTAAAATATTTTAAGTTAACTTATTAACATCATCACCTGAACGGTTACTAACTGGATGTAAGGCAACTATTTCTTTGGAATTGCCAAACGCGGAACTAACTAAAAATGCAATTACCGATTTTGCGATGTTTGAATTAATCTGGGCATAGCCAGTAATTTTTTGAGTTTTATTGGTTATTTGCGCCTTTAAATAAATTCCTTCTATTTGAATTATGACTTTGCGTTGCATATGCTTTAAATGTTCGGCTTGCTTAAAGAGATAACTTTTATTACCTTCAAAATTTGTAGAGCTTACGTTTTGATGGCCTGATAGTTGCTGTTACTTGGTACTTTTACTTGGATAAATTAAAAAATTTTGATCTCTAATTAAATGGTAAGTGAAGGTATATTAAACGGGTGATTGAAGGTATATTAAAAACGACTTGACTATAGGGTATTTTTCGAATACCGTTTTTTACCAATCATAAGGTTTAGCTGATCATTACTCATTTTAAGTGCCCCTATATATTTAAATTTAATTTCACTTACAACAATTAACAATTCAGCAATTTTCAAACATATTTCATTTAAAAATTCCTCTTTTCTAACAGCGGGGGACTTTTCGGACGTTCTTTAAAAAAGAATTGATTCGCGCGTTTATCACTGATAAACGCGTTTATCACTGATATCACTGATATTGTTGATCAGATTTTTGTATAAATACTGACTCACGATAAAAATGACAAATTAAATCTTTATTTACTCGTATATATTGTGAAATGGTAAAGTTTTTTAAGTTAATTTTATAAATAAAAGCTTCTTCAACATTGAGTTTGATTTCAACATCCAAATCGCTTACGTGGCTAGTCAAAAGAGATTTAAAGTTATCGAATGACCCAATTAAATCAGCTTTCATTTTAAAATGATTATCCTTCAATACAGTTTCATGAGATCTAGCCAAAACCTCACGTTCCCTATCTGACGGACATTTTCTGGTATTCGGCTTGGATTTTGAATAATATGTCAGTAAATCTAGGAAAATGTTAGGAACTACATTAGGTATTAACTGCGGACATTTCAAAGGAATTATTAAGCTCCCGTGCTTATTTTCAAATTTAATTTCATTTACGTTAAAATGTTTAATAGATACAAATGAGAATTTTGACGGTACAAAATTTTTACATGGAATCGCGTTTAAACAAGCCTGTCGTTTGAATTTACACTGCGGAAAACTAAAAAAAGACACGTGCCCTTGTTCGCTTTTAGAAGAATTGGACATACATCCCGGCACACAAGTTTTGGGCATCTTAAAATTTAAACACTAGCACACAATAATTATTTACACAAATTATTTAAAATATATTTGGGCAAATATAATTAACCTTAAGAATTAATTAACCTTGGTGATTTTACTAAAACTGTGAATTTATAATGAAGTAATTTTATTTTAATTAATATATATTTATGTATTGTACTTATATTTACCCAACTATATTTTAATTTAAATTCATGCAACTTACCACATGTATTTACCCGCCTAATTTTTTATAATATGTGCTGTCACAACAAAACATTCAAATTACACGTAAAAACCATACTGAACGTAAATGTACCAACATTGTATTATTAAATCAAAAAACGGACGAATCAAACACCTCACAGCATTGTATAATTGTATATGTAAAACCAAAAGTTAAAAATTATCTTTATGGAAATTTCAATGCGCAAGAAGAGTTAAGTTATACAAAACGTTAATGTACATTTGGTATAGTTTTTTAAAAATTATGAATGAAAAATCAAAATCCTCGATTTTTTTGTTTGAAATGCCAAATACTAATTGATTTAATATGAAACATGTACAAACAAATTTATCAATATTCAAAAACAGTTTTGGCATGTGATTTTCATAGAAGGTCGTAGGGCCGTTACGTTCCTTGTTTTAAAGTTATGTTGAAGTATAATCGGATGTATCCTAAAAATTCATATACAACCAAAATACTACTATGAACATTTTTGTTTACTATACATTTACTAATACATAGGATCCGCCATTTTTTTCAATTTTATACGGCCTGTACTATAGTGGTATTGCCTATATATATACAGGCCATTTAAACAATTTTATAGCTTATGTAGTAAGTGTGGAATAGAAAAATGAAATTTTAATATAAATTTTTTTTTGTTACTATGGAACGCTGTTTTAAGTTCAATATAACTTAAAAACAAAAAAAAAAACGACTATACGTCCTTCTAAGGAAATGAAATTTGGTTTTTCCTGGTGAACATTGATAAATTTGTTTGCACATGTTTCATATGATTTTAATTAGAATTCGGCATTTTAAAACATTAAGATTAATTTAAAAATTACCTTAGTATATGTAAAACACAAAACAATTTCTTTGTCTTTTTCATTGTAATTTCGTAATTACTTTCTCACTCATTTATTTTATTTTTTACTTCGTTTAAAAAATGTTGATAGATGCAAATGGTTTTCTGATTTTTTCATACTCGTTTTTGTTTCGTCGAGCTAACAGAAATGTACAATTTGGATTTTTTATCTTTTGTTTTGTTGATTTAGAAAATTTATTTATTTAAATGATCAGTCGAGTCGAAGCGCTCATCTAAGAAGGATGGGGGATATGTGTACAGCGCGCTTTCTAATTTTCTAAACATTGTTACGTAAATACTATTTACGTAAAATTCATGATTAATATAAATTTTTAGTAATTATTTTAATTATCATTATTTTTTTTATTAAATAATTTAAATCATATTTAGGGATACAAAATTATATGCGAGCTTATATGAATTTTGTTACGTAAAATGTGTGTTAATTTATTAAATATCGCGTTTTGACAATACAAAATAAGACGATTTTTACAGGCCACTGCTGGCCCGAATAAATATTCTGGCTTCGAAATAATTATAATAAGACGGGTGTAAAAGGCCATTGCTGGCCCGTGTTGGCATAGAAGTGTTGGCAATTTCCAGCAGAACACCTTCACTTTGATGGATTGCTTTAAAAGTAGTCATGGTTAAACCACTTTGAAAGATGTCAGTAGTCATCCACTTTTCTATCCAGGATAACAAATTGTTAAGGAACAAAATGCCTGCATCATCTAACGTATAGATATAGGCAATCGGTACGGCTCGCGTTTCTTTATACCTTCAACCACTGATTTGCAATTAACAATATTCCACTAACGTTTTATAATTTTAAGAAACTCTACAGTGCCTTCGACTTCTTTAAGATCGCTAGTTGTTTCAAGTGCGACAATTGTAGACTCATGAAAAACATTTGCAACACAATGCACATTCTGCCGTTCAGTTATACCGGAAAATACCGATTTCTTATTTAATATATACGCTTTTCTTACTAGTTGCGCTTTTCTTCAGTTTCAGATAGTAAAACGACTTTTCGCCGTCTTTTTTATTGATCCAGTTGTTCCGAATGTTTTTAAAAATATGACCTGGATCATACTTAAGAAATATAAAACTACTAGAAAAATCAGGGTTAATAAATTTTAAATGATTTCGGCGCGAAAATTGAAAACATATTTTGATTAATCCTATGGTTATCTGTTACAATTGAAATTACTTCTAAATCTAATGATTGTACTAATTTTAAAATATTTAAAGTTAACTTATGAACATCATTACCTGAAGGATTACTTACTGGATGTAAGGCAACTATTTCTTTGGAATTACCAAACGCGGAACTAACTAAAAATGTAATTACCGTTTTTGCGACGTTTGAATTATTCTGGGCATAGCCAGTAATTTTTTGAGATTTATAGGTTATTTGCGCCTTTAAATAAATTCCATCTATTTGAATTATGACTTTGCGTTGCATATGCTTTAAATATTCGGCTTGCTTAAAGAGATAAGTTTTATTACCTTCAAAATTTGTAGGGCTTACGTTTTGATGGCCTGATAGTCGCTGTAGTGTACTTTTACTTGGAAAATTAAAAAAACTTAATCTCTAATTAGATGGTAAAATACGGGTGATTGAAGATATATTAAAAACGACTTGACTAGGGTATTTTCTGAATACCGTTTTTTACCAATCATAAGGTTTAGCTGATCATTAATCATTTTAAGTGCCCCTATATATTTAAAATCAATTTCACTTGCAACAATTAACAATTCAGCAATTTTCTAACATATTTCATTTAAAAGTTCCTCTTTTCTAACAGCAGGGGACTTTTCGGACGTTTTTTAAAAAAGAATTGATTCGCGCGTTTAAATTGAGACCAACACTGATATTGTTGATCAGATTTTTGTATAAATACTGACTCACGATAAAAATGACAAATCTTTATTTACTCGTATATATTGTGAAATGGTAAAGTTTTTTAAGTTAATTTTATAAATAAAAGCTTCTTCAACATTGAGTTTGATTTCAACATCCAAATCGCTTACGTGGCTAGTGAAAAGAGATTTAAAGTTATCGAATGACCCGATTAAATCAGCTTTCATTTTAAAATGATCATCCTTCAATACAGTTTCATGAGATCTAGCTAAAACCTCACGTTCCCTATCTGACGGACATTTTCTGGTATTCGGCTTGGATATTGAATAATACGTCAGTAAATCTAGGAAAATGTTAGGAACTACATTAGGTATTAACTGCGGACATTTCAAAGGAATTATTAAGCTCCCGTGCTTATTTTCAAATTTAATTTCATTTACGTTAAAATTTTTCATAGATAGAAATGAGAATTCTGTCGATACACAATTTTTACGTGGAATCGCGTTTAACAAAGCCTGTCGTTTGAGTTTACACTGCGGAAAACTAAAAAAGACAAGTGCCCTTGTTCGCTTTTAGAAGAATTGGACATGCATCCCGGGACACAACAAGTTTTGGGCATCTTAAAATCTAAACACTAGCACACAATAATTATTTACACAAATTATTTAAAATATATTTGGGCAAATATAATTAACCTTAAGAATTTAATAACCGCGGTGATTTTACTAAAACTGTGAATTTATAATGAAGTAATTTTATTTTAAGTAATATATATATATGTATTAATACTTATATTTACCCAACTATATTTTAATTTAATTAATTTAAATTCATGCAACTTACTACATGTATTTACCCGCCTAAATTTTTATAATATGTGCTGTCACAACAAAACATTCGAATTACACGTAAAAACCATACTGAACGTAAATGTACCAACATTGTATTATTAAATCAAAAAACGGACGAATCAAACACCTCACAGCATTGTATAATTGTATATGTAAAACCAAAAGTTAAAAATTATCTTTATGGAAATTTCAATGCGCAAGAAGAGTTAAGTTATACAAAACGTTAATGTACATTTGGTATAGTTTTTTAAAAATTATGAATGAAAAATCAAATTCCTCGATTTTTTTTATTGAAATGCCAAATACTAATTAATTTAATATGAAACATGTACAAACAAATTTATCAATATTCAAAAACAGTTTTGGCATGTGATTTTCATAGAAGGTCGTAGGGCTGTTACGTTCCTTATTTTAAAGTTATGTTGAAGTATAATCGGATTCATCCTAAAAATTGATATACAACCAAAATACTACTATGAACGTTTTTGTTTACTATACATTTACTAATACATAGGATCCGCCATTTTTTTCAATTTTATACGGCCTGTACTATAGTGGTATTGCTTAGGTATAGAGTCACTTTTTGGCATGAGTATTGCAACTTCATGGCTTGTATATACATTTGTGTTGGTTTTGATATGGTTCATAAAAATAAAGTGAACCAAATCCCACTCATACATAGAAACATTACAATTATTGTTATCAAAACCCTCTTTACTACAAGCCGTATTGTTTGCATACTCATGCTATACAAAAATATATACTTTGATTGTATTGTAAGTAGAAAATCGTGTCGAGTT
>CAUVYK010000357.1:0-17500 GCA_963556175.1 Tipula confusa | reverse complement strand
GTATCGTTTGACATAAACGGTGCATTCTACTATGATTCTTAGAAGTTTAGAACCGCTGAAGAATATCCAGATTCGAGATGCTGGCCTTTTCCCACAGCTGTATACATGTTTTATTATCATTTTATAAACCAGTTATTTATTTTCAATCGTTAAACTTGATTTTCTGCATATGAGCCAATACATTTTTATCAGTTTTATTCCCAATTACTTTCTTTTTGTCCATATATGTTTACGCCATGTTAGACGTTTCTCGACATGAAAACCTATATATTTACATCATCAGTTTGAGGGGTACTCTGGTTACTTATTTGTATTGGTGGACATGTTCCTTTTCACATTGTAAAGATAACATATTTAGACTTAGCTTTATTAACTTTAATTCTCCATTTTTCCATCCATACTTGAATACTGTTAATATTCTCTTGCAATACTTCTGTTACTTTGATGGAGTCATCGTGTGATGAGAGTACCGCCGTATCGTCTGTAAATTTTGCGACAGTTTCTTTATTGCTTGTAGGTATATCTACAGTATATACCAGATATAATGTCTGGATAATATATCTGTGGTATACCAGATTTAATTGGACGGACATTTGTATAATCATCATGATGTTTTATAATAATATGTCTGTCCATTAATTAAGATGTTAATATTCTGTAGAAGTCATGTGGTAAGCATTGCTTTATTTTGTATCGTAATCCTACATGCCATACCTTATCAAAAGCTTGCGCTATGTCCATAAATACAGAAGAACATTATATTTTTCCTTCCGGAGCTTCTTGAATTACCTGAACTATTCTGTGTACTTGTTCTATTGTTGAGTGCTTTGGCCTAAACTCAAACTGATGGCCCGGAATCAGCTTCTTTTCCATCTATATGGACTTAAGGCGCTTAAGTAGTAATTTTTCTAATAGTTTAAACATAATTGGTATGTTTATTGGCAAGCTTATAGGTCTGTACTTATTCTGGGGGCTTGCCTCGTTTTGGTATCATTATTACTTGTGAAACCTTCCATTGAATAGGGATCCAGTTTAAAGTACTGCGTTGAATAAGTAGGTAAGAAATCGAATACCCTTATCTGTAACTCTTGCACCAATTTTCCTGTGATAAGATCATATCCTGGTGCATTTTTAGGGTTTAACTCTCTCTATCACAGTTTTTACTTCAAATATAGAAAACTTCGTAATTCATTTGCAATGGCAATTCTAAATACATTTGAATGTTCTTGTTCTCCTCGTTCTTAGTTTCTGATGGGTATGGTTAAAATACTTTTTCGAAATGATCAATAAATATTTCAGTCTTTTTCTCGCCCGAAATATTTCCCACCCGCTGATGTTACTTTTATTGGCGGAATATAAAGTAGTGGTTGTTTCAGCTTCTTAGTCTCGCTTTCCACAGTGAATAATCCGTGTTTTCTATTGGTGAGAGTCGCGACAAATATTCCTAAATTGACTGATTTTTTTCATTGAGCAGCAATTTTTGACAGCCTTGTTTAACTTGTGTTTCACCGCTGGTTCAGCGATGAAAAACTGTTTGTTGTTTTACAGTCCGTAGATTTGTTTTTGTATTTAGCTATTTTCCACTTACCTTGGGTAGGGGCTAGACAAATATAGTATGCTACGAAAGTCTGATTATTATTGTACTTTATTTTACTAATTATTTGATTTATATACAAAAATATTTTACTAACAATATGCATAGTTGCATATTCGACAAGATACACTAACAATATATGATTAATAATTTGATAGCTTACTACTATTACACTACTTCCGGGCAGGTGTAATGAACAAGACTCAGGCGCAAACCTGGGTCCTGACAATTACATTTTGCCCAATGCGCTCTCCACCGCAGCTTTATATATCCCGCTAGCTCAGCGTGAGGATATAGTCGTGGGTGTTGGTACAGCTTCATTATAAATTTAGTGAATCAATAGATTCTCAATAGAAAGGACAAGAGGAATAAGTAACTTCGGACCACCAATCCGAGAGAAGAAAAATGCGAGCCTCTGTAACGGCTCACATCATGGTGGAGAGGAAACAAAAAAAACTCAATAAAAGAAATAAAAAAAAATAAAAATTAAATTAAAATTAAAATCTATTAAAATAAGAAACATAAAATTTAAAAACATTTACAAAATAAAAAAAAACTTACATTTACAACAACTTCCTCAGCGGTCATCCGACAACTGCAAGCCAAGGATGTGGTAGATTTCCAAGGAGTTCCAAGGATTGCATGCTTGTTTAGAAGTTTTTTACGAAGCATGGGAGTCCCTGTGGTTAGTAGGGCACTCCCATGCTTCGTAAAAGACTCCTAAACGAGCGTGCAGTCGCTAAGAAAACCAGATGCGTCTGTTTGCTCTATATCAGTCATGAGAGAGTATCGCTTGGAATTCGTGGAGATTATTTATCCCAATGCTCTTGGGTTGGTTTTTTGGGCCCCTGGTGAAAAAGGCTGGTTTTGATTTCAAAGTAGTTGATAATCTTGTGTATAAAAGCTACGTTTACGCATGTGGTTAGCCAACCTGTCAATGATTTGTGTTCATGCGCCAATTGATGTAAGACCCAAAGATAAAAAGTGATTTCACAATAATTTGGATAATGTGACGGGAAATTCTGCTTGGTGTCTTATTTGCTAGAGCTTACCCATGCAATTTGCAGATGGTATTCCAAGCGAACCTGTATTCGAGCGTCCCCAATTTGGCTGGCTACGGCGTAAGGTAGGACGTTTAAAAGTAACCGCGAAAGAATTGGGTGCGCTTCGGCCCCATAACAGATGGCATAGATACATTCTAGAGCTGGGCACAAAAATTCTAGAGCTGGTCAAAATCAGAACTTATGTGGAAAAATAGGTCTTTACGCCCAACACGAACTAGCGACTGATAGTGGGAAAATACTGATGTACTTTGCAATCGCGCATGACTTCATAGTGGCTAGCACATTCTTTGCTTATAAAAATATATACTGCGAAACATGGACACACCCTCGTAATAGTCCCGAAGTCAAGCAGGCGATTCTTGGTATAGTACAAATTAGTGCTCGACACTGAAAGGGGCATTTCTCTGATTTACTCACTGATCAACAAGTGTTAAATACTGTATTTTAAAGTTGTCAAATACAGACTGCGGGAATGTGCATAGTGTTAAAAATTAGTAGCGTCGGATTTTGTTTTTTACTGTTGTCCAGACACACAACAAACATAAACGCTGATTTTCCTTTTCTAAATTAATTTTATTTTCTTCACACAACTAAATGAAACACGTTTTTACTTTTTTTAATAAATATTAATAAATCAAATAATTTTTATGTTTTTTAAATTTTACACTTCCCAGTGCTTTTTTAAATATATCAACCACTTGCAATTCAGATGCACAATAAAATATATTTATTAGTCGTTCATTTACCTTTTCGTTTATAAAATGATACCTTACGTCAATGTGTTTACTTCTTCGATTTATGACTCCATTTTTAATTAGTTTAATAGTGCTTTGATTATCAACATGTAAATTTGCAGTAATTGTTTTGTTCGTTAATTCTTCAATCAAACACTTTAAGTATATAAGTTCACGACAGCAATCTGCAGCAGCTATATATTCCGCTTCTATACTTGATAGTGCTACTATTGGCTGTTTTCTTGAACCCAAACTTATAGGTCCTTCACAATACATAATCACGTATCCACTCGTACTTTTTCGATCTGAATCATTCGCATAATCTAAATCACAAAAGGCTTCTAATTCGTCTACATTTGCATCCGCATCATATTTAATTCCATTATCCAGAGTACCATTTAAATATCTTAACATTCGTTTTACATTATTAATGTCTTCGCAATTAGGATTTTTAACTTGTCTACTTCCATATCCCACTGCTAAGGATAAATCCGGTCTAGTTTTTGTTAAGTAAAGCAAATGCTTCTCTATAAAGAAAATTAATCTCTTTTAGGTCTCATTAAAATCCGTTCCATACCGTTGCTCACATCCCCTTACTACCAATATAGCTTTATATTTTCCATCGCTTTTAATTTTAAACACCTACCTACTGCTTAATTTTTTCCCCTTCTGCTTCATTTGGGTCCATATATGACCAAGTTTCATTTTTAGTCAATGACCTCTTTTCATCATCTATTGCCTCCTTCCAGTTCTCCAGTTCTCTTTATCTGGTCCATTTACTGCCTCTTCATATGTTAATATAACTTAATCTTCAAATTTCTTTGGAAATTTTCTTATACATTTACTTTGTCCAGAAACTATATCTTCTTCGTTTTGTTCTACCGTATTTACTGTTGCAATTTCTACCTGCTGCTGTTTCATTGATTCTAGTTCTACAGCTTCAGTATCCTTACTTTCAGCTCCAATTTCCACATCACTTTTGTCTATTGTTTCTTCGTTAACCATTTGTGGCACTTCTTCATCTTGTTCAGCTTTTTTAATTTCATTAGGTTCTCGTTCAATATTCTTTTGAAAATTTACATCTCTTGATGTTACAATCTTACGTTGTATCGAATCCCATAATATATACCCATTTGACGCATAGCCTACAAATACATGTGCTTTACCTCGGTCATCCAATTTTCTAAATATCCAATTTCTTTTGCGAACGCTTTACTTCCAAATATTTGTAATCTGGAAAGATTCGGTGTTATATCCCATTTTTCAATTGGTGTTGTATCTATAACTGATGTTGGGCTTCTGTTGGCTAAATGTTGGCTGCCGTTCGTACTTCTTCTCCCCACATTGATTTAGGCATATCCTAATCAACAATTAATGATCTAGCTTTATCCATTAAAGTCCAATTCATTCTTTCAACTTTTCCAATTAAAAGCTGCTTTTCAATTGAGGTGTATAAGCGATTGTGTAATCCAAAACTATTTATTTATTTTTACACTAATCTTTATAGTTATTACTTATGTATTCACCTCCATTATCACACATTGTGCTTCACATTGTTCTACATATTCTTTGACAATATATAGAACTTCATATATGTTTTCAATTAAATATACCATTTCAAAATGTGTAAAATCGTCAAGAATCGTGACAATATACTTTTTGTTGTCCCATGTAGATGGATCAATCGGTTCACATACATCTGTATGTGTAATTTCTAGTCGAAAAGTGAGGATTGAGAAACATTTTGGAAAAATTTTAAAACTAAACTGGTAAATAATAATCAAATTATTTTCATTTTATTAATAGTTCTTAATAAGTGATATACTTTTATATCCCATTTTTGGTACAAACCGTTTTATTAAATAATAATGTTAAATCTGAATGAATGTGACTTACAATAATTAATAAATTCATCACGTATAAAGGCACAACCAGCGAGTCTTTAACAACTTAACGTAATAGTTCGATGAATAGACTTTTCATGTTACTGGCCAGCGAGTCTTTAAGAACTGAACGAAACTTTCGTCAAAATGTTACATCAACTTAACAGAGCGAAATTTTTCGTGCCAACTTGTAGAAACGTCAAAACCAATAATGTAATTTATTTCTTTTGTGGTTTTAATTTTAGTTTTATTTATTTTTTTTTAATATATATTTGGAATATATAAAATATATTAATTTAAAAATATACACATAATTTTAATTAATATATATTAGTATGTATACACATAAATATTATGATAAAACACGTATAAATTACAATCACAAAAAGAAAAAAATTCTTGTCAATGGATTCATATTGTTTATATGTATTTACATAAAAATGGACTATTTGGCCCTTATTAGCGTGGTGGAAACAGATACAAGAATTAATTGTATAAGATTTTTTAGTTTTATTTTAAATTAATTGGATTTTATAAACTAATTATATCAATAACCGCATTATAACGTTAGAACCATTGACAAGTTGTGTTAAAGTCTCATCCTTCGAATTTAGTGCGGTTCATTATCATATTGATTCATTATCACCCAAAAGAACCCCTCCATACTGAGCAGTCAGCAACCGATAACCGCCTGTGGGTGTATAATCCAATGAATCCAATATATTTATGTTAGTGACAGTTACAGTAATGGGACTGTTCGCTACAAACCGTTGATTATTTGAGTGTGAATGATTTTTGTGAATTTAATTTTTGTTGTATGTTGGACAAGTGTGTGTGTGCATTTTTTTGAACAGGGAAGGGTTGTTTTCTTTAGTCAGTGCCAGAATGCTAACATGATCATAGTACATGCATGTACAATGAAGGACTGTGAACCTGTCTGATCGTAAAATGTTTGTTGCTAGTATTTGTAAGGATAGTTTATGCATTTCGATTACATTTGCACACTATTCTTTTCACCGAAGAGTGAGCTGTTTGATTTTTACGATGTTCTTTCTGGCAGGGAATTTGGGGGCGTCGATCCGTGGGACCTCCTATATTTTGTATTTTGATATAGGATCGTATACGGGTGTTCGGAGGGAGGGCAATGTGAGGGGTGTGTTGTAGTTTGACGAATGAGGTATGGAGAGGGAAATGTTTGAATTTTTTTGAGCTTGGCACCGCCTTGTTACCGTTGAAGAGTATTTTCCACGATGAAACATATTTTATATGCACGAAAAACGTGAGATAAAAATATAAATTTAACTTTTGTACGAGTGAGACGGACAACTTTTGCTGCACGCTGTGCATACAAAATTATTTTGTATTTTTTTCGTTCTGTCGCCATAATTATGGCAGCAAAACGAAAAAATATAAAATTGGAATACTTTTTATGGTTGAAAATTGCTGCAAAACAATAAATGCACATAAAAATTGTGTTTAGACGAGAAAATATTTCTCGCATACACACATAAAATTTTTGTTTATTTTTTTTATAGCTAAATTCATTTTATGTTTATTTTCAGTGTGGTAACAACTAAAATTTTGAGGTTAAAAAATTAAATAAAATTTTGATATTATTGAAATATTTTAATAAAAGTGTCGTAATAGATTTAAAAAAAATTATAAAATATTATCGGATCATTTTTTCGAATTTAAAAATAAATAATCATTAAAATAGGACAATCTGATAAAAAAAAAATACCAAAATTTATTTTGGAGATGTGCACATAAATTTGTGATTTTTTTAGGTTATATAGGGAAGGCGTCAACTTTCATAAACTATAAAATTTAGCTATAAAAAAAACAAAAAAAAACTGTTGTCTTCGTCACTCAAGTGTAATTTAACACTATCTTTCCTGTTTTGGTTTTGCTGCAGATTTTAATGTTTGGCTGCAGAAAAAATATGTTTCATCGTGGAAAAACACCATGATTTGTTTTTTTTTTCACAAAATGATTTCTTTTTGTGCGGTTCGTGTGGGTTGGAAAGGGCGGGAGGTGATGGCAGGATACTGTGTGCCTTGTTGTTGGGGATTGCATCAATAATTTTCATAGAATGTAAAGCTTAATCAATTTTTTTAAAATCTAATTTGTAAAAATTTTAAAATCAAATAAAGTGTCAAATAAAGTGTAAATAAATTAGATTTTCGGTGATTATATGACGGAATTCAATTGATCTGTAATATTTAATCAAATTTATAAAATCTAATTTATATTATTTTATAATTTTTATCATATTTTTATAAATGTAAAAAATTAATTAATTGTAAATTTCCGGCAAAAACTAATCCAATTTATTACAGCCTCCGGCTTGCGGAAATTATATTATTATATTATCAATTAATTAATTTGTAATTTCAGATTAAAAATTAATTCAATTTATTACAGCCTACGGCTAAGAGCAATCGATAAATAATAGATTGATTAACAATCACTAGATTCTGATTTCCGGGAACAATTGCAGATAACAGATGAATGGTGACACACTAGAGTTGCTGATAAGAGATTCTAGAATGCAGAGCACTTCAGTAAAATTTTGATTGTCTTTTGCTAACAGTAGTTCGAATATTGGCTACCGGGAAACCGGACCAATTCTGTCATTACTGACATACCTTTCCTTTCCCTACCCCAACAAAAATTTACTAACTATTGGCGCCATGGTGTCTGTAACCGGGTCGATCTCAATAATTTAACTAATATCCTGCCTCATCCTTCCAAGTTTATGTAAAACGGGTGTACGGTGGGCCCGGCCAAATATCCGGGAGATCCTGGTTAGTCCTTGGTCGTACATTCTAAATCAACCATTCAATCAAAAAATAAAAATACATACTTATAAACTAAAAATGATAATTCACCAGTCAGTTCACTGTGAAATTTTGAATTGATAAAGTTTTGAAATGTCAAAACGCGCGCCGAGTTTGTATTGAAAAATTGTTTATTTGCGTTTTACGCGCCTTTAACATATAGGAGCATATCCTACATTCGGTTGCAAGTAAATAATTTGCGCCGTGCAAAAATGGCGGATTTGCGACAGCTGAAATTGCGATTGTAAATCGTCATCCTCGATAATGATCGCAAATTTGTAACTCAGCACTTTGCTGAATACGATTTGCTATTGTCATTTATGTCATCTGTCACATAATTTTTGATTTTTATTTGGTTCATATTTTCCTGTGATATTCAATAATTGTTTTTGATATACAATAAATAGTAAATATAAACCAAAATTAAAGAAATAGAAGTCAAAAAAAGCTCAAGATTTTCAGGACATGATCTAATATTATTTGGTAACTAAAATATTAGGGAAAATGCATAATATGCATCTCAAACAGCTGGTTTTTGTGGTAGCTGCCTGCGTCCTATCTATTGGGCCAATTACATTTGGGAAGCCTTATGTCTTGCAAAATCCCAGTTTTATTTTAGCTATGTCCACTTCATTTCTTGGAAATTTTTTAAGTGATTTTGTAGAATTTACCAAAAATCTTTTGTCCACTCACAAATTAGAAATTTCCAGTTCTCAATATATTAAGGGATGTTAAAAAATGTAATAGAAATACAATGTATGGAAAAATGTTTGTCGATCTTTTTAAATTCTATAATGACAAAGCAGAACTATTTGTAAAGCGATATTGCACAAAAAATTTGTTATCACAATCAAAAGGACCCTCATCATCACGAAATATCATCCTTTGAAGCCGTTTCGCCTGCGTCGCTGCATTAACTACATTTATAATTACCACAATCATTATAATTTTAAAATTTAATTAGAAAGTCGGAATTATTTTAAAATTTATTTAAAATAAAAAATCTAAAGTGTCAAATAACAAAATTTGACAAAGTTTGAGGTTATATACTGTGTTAAATAGATTTAATACCTAAAAATCGGGGTCGCAAAAAAATACAAAAAATTTAACAATTTGCCACTGTCATTTTTATCGAAGATGTCGATTTTATGATTCAGCGGTGTTAAGTTACTTAACACACTTGCGACTGAATGGAGGATATACCCCATAGACGCGTAATATGCGCGTATTGTGCGTTGGGTTTGTTTAGGCCATTAAACTTTTTTGTGAAAATACTAGCTACACATTTTACGCAAAACCATTTTAGTTTTCACTTCATTTTACAAAATATCACATATTCAATAATAAATGTTTAATTCAATGGCCGTGTTTTTTTTTGATATCGGAGTAATCGGAGAGATCAGAGAGATTATTTATCGGATATATCTGATAATTTTTTTCTCCGATTTTTATCTATCAGATCGAAAAAAATATTTTTTGTGTTATTTTTTAGTACCAAAAATAATAAATTATTTTATGAATTTCAGCATTAAACTCCCTAAATTAAAGTTTTATTTGTCACCTGATAGCTCAACATCAATCGGAGACGCCATTTTAGAATTTACTAAAAAATATAAAATAATCTGTACATTTTTTCAGAGTAAAAAGATCGTATCCGATAATTATCGGAGCGTAAAAAAAAACGACACAGAGAGATAATTTTTTTCTCGGATATTAAAAAAAAACGCATATCTGAAAATTTGACAGTAAATTTATCTCTCCGATTTCTCCGATATCAAAAAAAAACAGACCCAATAATAGTAAATATTAACCGACCAATATTTTGAAAAATACACAAGTGCTTGTCATCATGTAAATCATCATGTAAATCACGAATACGGTGTTGACCTGGGGTGGGATGTTGTAACATCACAATTTTCGATATTCGATAAATTATCACTTTTGGTATGTTGTACCACTTTCGACAAGCGAAAACTTCGATGTTACATCACTCATCAAAAATCTGAGTGATACATATGTTTAGACTTCAAGGAAAACAAATATTAATACAATTTAATTAAAATGTATTAATAATAATTTTCAAAAATTAAGAATAAGCTTGTTTATTAATTTATAATATTATAAAAACACATAATATTATTATAAAACAAAGTAAAATTCTGATATGAATTTTGTATATCATATATAGGGTATTAGGTGTCATAAATATTTGTCCCTTAGCATATGACACTCTAAAAATGTATTTTGAGGTTTTGATGATGACGAAACTTTTTATTAATAATAAAACAAACAAAATAACTTCACCACTATTACTTCAATTATTTATCATACTATTTATGAAAAAATTGTTCATTTATTTATTTAATAAAAATAATAATATTAAAATGTCTCAAAAACAGCTGTCATTTCAAGCAAAAAAAAGTGTTGCAATATACAATTATCGATTATCTGTCGAAAATGATACAACATACCGACTTTCTTCACTAGTGATGTGATCATCACTTTCGATAGTATCGATAGTGATGTTACAACAATCACTGGTAAAAGTCTCCACCCCGTACTTTAGCAGTTGGGCACCGTGTTACTTACATAACAACTAATTCAATATAGAACACAAACAATGGAACTAATGTGTATTTCGATTAATTTTAAAAACTGTGGATTGAAGTTTTTTTTTTGCACCGAATGATTTTGTCTACTCCGAGTTTTTAATGGATTTACCCCTCTTTTACACCAATACTTATAACTTTACTGTCATTCTGCTGTTATTTTGTTTTTTTGTCATTTACGAATTACGATTCATTGGTCAATTGTGTTTGAAACATCATTGAACATTTGTGATTAAAATATTTTTTATAAAAGCGTTGAAAATGGATGAAATTTTCAGAATTGTTTTTTTCATCATTTCCTTCAATCAAATACAACGTCATCTTATGACTAGTCATCTTTACAAATAGTTTTATTTTTTTTTTTTTAAAGTGGACAAATAAACAAAAATATTTAACATTTTAAAATAAAGGGAGTTTCGTTTTAAAACTAAAATAAAAATTATTATTTTATGATTATTTGTTCCAGATGTTAACAGACGAGATTGTCAAATCTTTGACAAAAAACACAAATACATACATAAAAAAGGATACTCCGGTTTTCTGTTCGGTTGACTTGCAAAATCAGAGTACTCTGTTAAAGAGGGGAAAAATTCAATCGAAATCAACATAAGTATACTACCATGGTTCTGTAGCGATCATATTTAATCGCTTTAATATAGGTATTCAGATATTTCGACCACATCCATATAATTCGTTTGCACTACATTGAAATACAATACAGGGTGGTTCGATGCTAATACATTACGGAATGGTTCCATGACTAATTTAGAGAGAACAATTTTAAGGGCCTCTAATTTCAACAAACACTGTAGCTCATGCCACTTTGTTGGCATCACAAATGTTTCTTCATAAAAGTATTTAAAACAGGGTTTAAGTTCTAACTAATGGCTTATCATAAGCATGTTCAAATTGTCAATACTCTTTTGAGTATGTCCTGTTTTCATTTTAACATTATTGCCATTGCCCAAACGAAAACAATATTAAAAGTTTTGTGAAAAAAATATTTTTTCTCATAAAATACTGTAATTAATTTGAAATGGGTTTTCCTTTTTTATTTTGATTCATCGTATTGTTACCGAGAAATTAAACAGAGAATTAAACTTAAGAAAGAAAAATTGCTAAATGTAACAACTTAGTCGTAATAAAAACAAATAAAAAAAAACAAACATTGTTATCTACAAATTCACCACAGAAATTGTTTAATTTATTTAATTTAAAGTTGTTAATTTATCTAATGTACGAAAATATATGTTTATCCCAAACATTTTATGGTGAGATGTGTTGCAATTCACGAGTGATGGAATTACTAAGTTTTATAATCTGCAAAAATAAGCATAAAAAAGCCTACATGCAACAAAGCAAGCTTCTTTTCAATATCGATTCAAGCTATTTTTTGGGCTGGCGTATTTGGAAATAGCTAATTGGCCCATTTGTATTCCCACCAAGACTAAAAATTGCAGGAACAAAGCAAAATTGTCAGAAAATTTTCCAAATATCTGATCTGATGGAATTCATACCGGAGTACGACGGTAGAATAGTTGGTGATTTTAATACTAGCAACAATACTAGTAACACTTAATTCGATCGAATTCGAGCGTTTAAGTGTCATATTTAAATTTTATTTAAATTTATTTCGGTAATATTATTTCTAGTTAAGTGAATAGGAGCTCACTTAATAAATTATAGGAGCATGGACATATTTAATTTGTAAATTGCCGTCGATAACTAATGTTTTATATTATAGAGTACGGTTAAGAGTAATTAGTTCATTAAATAGTATTGTTGGAGTGTTGTTTTTTATAATATTATATTTCTTAAATTTTATTTTTTTATATTCTAATATTAATATATTGTTATTGAACAAATTAATAAGTTTGTACTTTCAAGAGAAAACTAATCCAGTTTATTTCAGCCTGCGGCTTGCGGGAATGATATTATTATATTAATTATATAATTTTATTTTGAATTAATTAATTTATAATGGCATATAAAAATTAATTCAATTTATCACAGCCTCTTGCTCTTAGTCGTAGCAATTAGTTCTCTAATAGATTTTGTTTTCAGGGAACTTTTGCAGATTACAGTTGAATGGTAACGTTGCTAATGTTAATGTTGCTGATAAGAGACGACAGGAAGCAGAGCAGTTCATCAAAATTGTGATTGTTTTGTGTTAACTGTAGTTTGAATATTGGCTACCGGATAACCGGACCAATTATGTCATTGGCAACAAACCTTTCCCTTCTTTACACCACAGAAATACTTACTATCGATCGCTTAGGTGTCAGTAACCGGGTCGAGTCTGTCACAACTAACATTCCTTCCATTCCTTCGGTTTTGTTATATGTAACACGAGTGTACGGTGGTGCCCGGCATTCCGGGAGTTCCTGGTTCGTCCTTGGCCGTACACTCTAATCAATCAATTATTATATTATTATATTATTATATTATTATATTATTATATTATTATATTATTATATTATTATATTATTATATTATTATATTATTATATTATTATATTATTATATTATTATATTATTATACTATTATATTATTATATTATTATATTATTATACTATTATATTATTATATTATTATATTATTATATTATTATATTATTATATTATTATATTATTATATTATTATATTATTATATTATTATATTATTATATTATTATATTATTATATTATTATATTATTATATTATTATATTATTATATTATTATATTATTATTATATTATTATATTATTATATTATTATATTATTATATTATTATATTATTATATTATTATATTATTATATTATTATATTATTATAGTATTATTATATTATTATATTATTATATTATTATATTATTATATTATTATATTATTATATTATTATATTATTATATTATTATATTATTATATTATTATATTATTATATTATTATATTATTATATTATTATATTATTATATTATTATATTATTATATTATTATATTATTATATTATTATATTATTATATTATTATATTATTATATTATTATATTATTATATTATTATATTATTATATTATTATATTATTATATTATTATATTATTATATTATTATATTATTATATTATTATATTATTATATTATTATATTATTATATTATTATATTATTATATTATTATATTATTATATTATTATATTATTATATTATTATATTATTATATTATTATATTATTATATTATTATATTATTATATTATTATATTATTATATTATTATATTATTATATTATTATATTATTATATTATTATATTATTATATTATTATATTATTATATTATTATATTATTATATTATTATATTATTATATTATTATATTATTATATTATTATATTATTATATTATTATATTATTATATTATTATATTATTATATTATTATATTATTATATTATTATATTATTATATTATTATATTATTATATTATTATATTATTATATTATTATATTATTATATTATTATATTATTATATTATTATATTATTATATTATTATATTATTATATTATTATATTATTATATTATTATATTATTATATTATTATATTATTATATTATTATATTATTATATTATTATATTATTATATTATTATATTATTATATTATTATATTATTATATTATTATATTATTATATTATTATATTATTATATTATTATATTATTATATTATTATATTATTATATTATTATATTATTATATTATTATATTATTATATTATTATATTATTATATTATTATATTATTATATTATTATATTATTATATTATTATATTATTATATTATTATATTATTATATTATTATATTATTATATTATTATATTATTATATTATTATATTATTATATTATTATATTATTATATTATTATATTATTATATTATTATATTATTATATTATTATATTATTATATTATTATATTATTATATTATTATATTATTATATTATTATATTATTATATTATTATATTATTATATTATTATATTATTATATTATTATATTATTATATTATTATATTATTATATTATTATATTATTATATTATTATATTATTATATTATTATATTATTATATTATTATATTATTATATTATTATTATTACATTATCATTTACAATTAACAACTACACACTTTATAATTTGTAGCAGCAATGGGATGAATTAATTTATTTGTTATTTTCAGGATAATACTAATTTAATTTATTGCGCCTATGGCTTTGAGAAGCTAGTCCATTATTAGATTTTTTCAGAGAAACTTTGCAGATTACAGTTCAATGGTTGCAAAATGGAGCTGCTGATCATACTAGAATATAATTGTTCTGCCATATGCATGAGTATATAAAACTAAATATTGGCCGTCAAGGTGTATGTAACCGGGTCGATCTCTATAATATATCTTACTTTCCTGTCTTATCCTTCCAATTATCTGTAAAAGTGGGAGTTTGGCGGTCCCGGCAGTTTCTGGAAAATCTTGTTTAATGCTTGGTCGTGCACTCCAAATCAATTAATCAATTACGAAGCATTGAATTATATTATAATTATTATATTTAAACAAAGCTTTTAACTCTTTTATTTACTCTTTAAAAAAATTAATTAATTTACAACTATAAGATTAAAATTAAATTATTACTAATCACATTTAATGATTTATTTTGGTTTACAGAAATGACACCAAACATACCGCAACATGATGTAGACCGTTTCACAGATGACGAAAAAAGTAAGTTAATAGATTATGACGGCCGTATTTTATCTTAAAATTATTTTAAGATAAGATAAGTGAAAGAATGATCTTCTCACGCAACAATAAAAAATTATTTCTATAATTGATTTTTTTATAGCAAAAACAAAATTTACTATTCATCATATTTTTCTAAATACACCGTTGAGGATTTTACTTTCTTTGGGTTTGATGGCAATTATTCTTCCTTGTCTCATTTATGTCTTCGTTTATTCGCAACGCATATTCATAGTACGAGAAAATCAAAATCAAGGAACTTGTTCTCATAACGCAATTTATCATGTTCCTTGTGGCAATTTTAATTTATCTGAAGAGCTATGTGAAGTTCGTAATTGCTGTTTTACTAAACAAAATGGATGTTTTCATTCACTACCATCACGTTATCAATATAATAGCAGTGTGCACAAGGCTGATATAATATTTTCTTCTTTGCAACAAGTCACTCCTTTTGGAGTACCATCCACTGTTAATCTGCGATTAATTACCAAGAATATTACGGAAACTCGGCTTAGAATTGAATTGTGGGATAGTTCCGAAAATTGTACACACGATGATAATTCAAAAGCAATAGAAAATGTTACTTATAATTTTAAAATTTTTCAAACCACAATGTTTTTGGTTAATCGACTGTCAAATGGGCAACCACTTCTCACTACATCCCGAGGTCCATTAATTGTATCACATAACTTTTTAGAATGGAATTTTCATATGAATACGCCTTATCTATTTGGACTTGGTGAAGGTATATTAAAACCTGGATTAAAGAAGCTACTTTTTAATTCAGAACAAAACAATTTTATACCATTTATAGTTGCATATGGTGAGCATTTTCCAGTATCTAAAACTTAGTGATAAATATTTAAATCTTAATTGTTTATTTGAATAGATCTAGATTCAAATCATTATCATGCAATATCATTTAAATCACCCGGGCCATTGGAAATTGATATAACAGAATCAAATTTAATAATTGTTAAAGCATTGTATAGCAAATATTTTATTATTGACATATTTACTGGACCAACAATTGAACAGATTTTACAAGAGATTCGGCCAAAACCCCATTGTTTCCCGATTGGATTTTAGGAATACATGTTTGCAGGTCTTATTTGATTCTATATAAAATATATTTTCATTTAATTTATTTATCGTATGTTACAGGCAAACAAAATTGTATAACATCACTGAATCTGTAGCAGAAATACACAATTTTCTTAACAAAAAAAGTTTTCCTTTTGATTCGCATTGCTATCATGAAAATTTAATGAATTTACAGAATATTGAAACAGTTTTAAGAAATAGTCAAATTCTTGATAGCATTGACTTAATGAAATCGCACAACAAGACATTTTTTGTACCACTTTATTTAGAAGTAAATAAAAGAGCGCTCAATATATGTTAAATAACATTATGTAATACTTTTTATTCTTTATAGCTCGAGATAGATGAAAAAGTTAAATTGTATTTAAAAAATATGTTACGACATCCTCGCACCAACAATGCATTTCAAGGAATTATTAACAATAAAACAGTGATGTACATTGATTGGATGAACACGAATTTAAATAATATGTTAAACGATATTTGGCAAGTGTCATCATCACGAATGGAATTGATTGATGGTTTTTTATTACAAGGAAATTGGATGAAAGATGAAAGTAAAAGTATTGAAACATTAGACTTAAGAGAATTTCAGTATATACCAGAGGTATGTTATTTTTTAAACCATATTTTTTTTATTCATATATTTAAAGTTAATTATTTTTAGGGTATTTCTGATCTCTTAAAATATATGGTGCCTTGGAATACAAAATTGTCAAGCTCAGATAATTTACTGTTAGAATCAATTAATTTAATGAGTTCCTCTCAAATTAATTATTTATACCATATTTTAAAAGAGAAACTATTGATGACATCTAGTTTTAACCTCGATATTCAAAACCAGGCTGTACTGATTCACAGCTATCTTCCGACATGGTTAGCATTTCGACTTAGTGTTGTAAAAATTGTATCAATGGG
>CAUVYK010000356.1:27500-63518 GCA_963556175.1 Tipula confusa | reverse complement strand
ATAGATAGATAGATAGATAGATAGATAGATAGATAGATAGATAGATAGATAGATAGATAGATAGATAGATAGATAGATAGATAGATAGATAGATAGATAGATAGATAGATAGATAGATAGATAGATAGATAGATAGATAGATAGATAGATAGATAGATAGATAGATAGATAGATAGATAGATAGATAGATAGATAGATAGATAGATAGATAGATAGATAGATAGATAGATAGATAGATAGATAGATAGATAGATAGATAGATAGATAGATAGATAGATAGATAGATAGATAGATAGATAGATAGATAGATAGATAGATAGATAGATAGATAGATAGATAGATAGATAGATAGATAGATAGATAGATAGATAGATAGATAGATAGATAGATAGATAGATAGATAGATAGATAGATAGATAGATAGATAGATAGATAGATAGATAGATAGATAGATAGATAGATAGATAGATAGATAGATAGATAGATAGATAGATAGATAGATAGATAGATAGATAGATAGATAGATAGATAGATAGATAGATAGATAGATAGATAGATAGATAGATAGATAGATAGATAGATAGATAGATAGATAGATAGATAGATAGATAGATAGATAGATAGATAGATAGATAGATAGATAGATAGATAGATAGATAGATAGATAGATAGATAGATAGATAGATAGATAGATAGATAGATAGATAGATAGATAGATAGATAGATAGATAGATAGATAGATAGATAGATAGATAGATAGATAGATAGATAGATAGATAGATAGATAGATAGATAGATAGATAGATAGATAGATAGATAGATAGATAGATAGATAGATAGATAGATAGATAGATAGATAGATAGATAGATAGATAGATAGATAGATAGATAGATAGATAGATAGATAGATAGATAGATAGATAGATAGATAGATAGATAGATAGATAGATAGATAGATAGATAGATAGATAGATAGATAGATAGATAGATAGATAGATAGATAGATAGATAGATAGATAGATAGATAGATAGATAGATAGATAGATAGATAGATAGATAGATAGATAGATAGATAGATAGATAGATAGATAGATAGATAGATAGATAGATAGATAGATAGATAGATAGATAGATAGATAGATAGATAGATAGATAGATAGATAGATAGATAGATAGATAGATAGATAGATAGATAGATAGATAGATAGATAGATAGATAGATAGATAGATAGATAGATAGATAGATAGATAGATAGATAGATAGATAGATAGATAGATAGATAGATAGATAGATAGATAGATAGATAGATAGATAGATAGATAGATAGATAGATAGATAGATAGATAGATAGATAGATAGATAGATAGATAGATAGATAGATAGATAGATAGATAGATAGATAGATAGATAGATAGATAGATAGATAGATAGATAGATAGATAGATAGATAGATAGATAGATAGATAGATAGATAGATAGATAGATAGATAGATAGATAGATAGATAGATAGATAGATAGATAGATAGATAGATAGATAGATAGATAGATAGATAGATAGATAGATAGATAGATAGATAGATAGATAGATAGATAGATAGATAGATAGATAGATAGATAGATAGATAGATAGATAGATAGATAGATAGATAGATAGATAGATAGATAGATAGATAGATAGATAGATAGATAGATAGATAGATAGATAGATAGATAGATAGATAGATAGATAGATAGATAGATAGATAGATAGATAGATAGATAGATAGATAGATAGATAGATAGATAGATAGATAGATAGATAGATAGATAGATAGATAGATAGATAGATAGATAGATAGATAGATAGATAGATAGATAGATAGATAGATAGATAGATAGATAGATAGATAGATAGATAGATAGATAGATAGATAGATAGATAGATAGATAGATAGATAGATAGATAGATAGATAGATAGATAGATAGATAGATAGATAGATAGATAGATAGATAGATAGATAGATAGATAGATAGATAGATAGATAGATAGATAGATAGATAGATAGATAGATAGATAGATAGATAGATAGATAGATAGATAGATAGATAGATAGATAGATAGATAGATAGATAGATAGATAGATAGATAGATAGATAGATAGATAGATAGATAGATAGATAGATAGATAGATAGATAGATAGATAGATAGATAGATAGATAGATAGATAGATAGATAGATAGATAGATAGATAGATAGATAGATAGATAGATAGATAGATAGATAGATAGATAGATAGATAGATAGATAGATAGATAGATAGATAGATAGATAGATAGATAGATAGATAGATAGATAGATAGATAGATAGATAGATAGATAGATAGATAGATAGATAGATAGATAGATAGATAGATAGATAGATAGATAGATAGATAGATAGATAGATAGATAGATAGATAGATAGATAGATAGATAGATAGATAGATAGATAGATAGATAGATAGATAGATAGATAGATAGATAGATAGATAGATAGATAGATAGATAGATAGATAGATAGATAGATAGATAGATAGATAGATAGATAGATAGATAGATAGATAGATAGATAGATAGATAGATAGATAGATAGATAGATAGATAGATAGATAGATAGATAGATAGATAGATAGATAGATAGATAGATAGATAGATAGATAGATAGATAGATAGATAGATAGATAGATAGATAGATAGATAGATAGATAGATAGATAGATAGATAGATAGATAGATAGATAGATAGATAGATAGATAGATAGATAGATAGATAGATAGATAGATAGATAGATAGATAGATAGATAGATAGATAGATAGATAGATAGATAGATAGATAGATAGATAGATAGATAGATAGATAGATAGATAGATAGATAGATAGATAGATAGATAGATAGATAGATAGATAGATAGATAGATAGATAGATAGATAGATAGATAGATAGATAGATAGATAGATAGATAGATAGATAGATAGATAGATAGATAGATAGATAGATAGATAGATAGATAGATAGATAGATAGATAGATAGATAGATAGATAGATAGATAGATAGATAGATAGATAGATAGATAGATAGATAGATAGATAGATAGATAGATAGATAGATAGATAGATAGATAGATAGATAGATAGATAGATAGATAGATAGATAGATAGATAGATAGATAGATAGATAGATAGATAGATAGATAGATAGATAGATAGATAGATAGATAGATAGATAGATAGATAGATAGATAGATAGATAGATAGATAGATAGATAGATAGATAGATAGATAGATAGATAGATAGATAGATAGATAGATAGATAGATAGATAGATAGATAGATAGATAGATAGATAGATAGATAGATAGATAGATAGATAGATAGATAGATAGATAGATAGATAGATAGATAGATAGATAGATAGATAGATAGATAGATAGATAGATAGATAGATAGATAGATAGATAGATAGATAGATAGATAGATAGATAGATAGATAGATAGATAGATAGATAGATAGATAGATAGATAGATAGATAGATAGATAGATAGATAGATAGATAGATAGATAGATAGATAGATAGATAGATAGATAGATAGATAGATAGATAGATAGATAGATAGATAGATAGATAGATAGATAGATAGATAGATAGATAGATAGATAGATAGATAGATAGATAGATAGATAGATAGATAGATAGATAGATAGATAGATAGATAGATAGATAGATAGATAGATAGATAGATAGATAGATAGATAGATAGATAGATAGATAGATAGATAGATAGATAGATAGATAGATAGATAGATAGATAGATAGATAGATAGATAGATAGATAGATAGATAGATAGATAGATAGATAGATAGATAGATAGATAGATAGATAGATAGATAGATAGATAGATAGATAGATATATAGATAGATAGATAGATAGATAGATAGATAGATAGATAGATAGATAGATAGATAGATAGATAGATAGATAGATAGATAGATAGATAGATAGATAGATAGATAGATAGATAGATAGATAGATAGATAGATAGATAGATAGATAGATAGATAGATAGATAGATAGATAGATAGATAGATAGATAGATAGATAGATAGATAGATAGATAGATAGATAGATAGATAGATAGATAGATAGATAGATAGATAGATAGATAGATAGATAGATAGATAGATAGATAGATAGATAGATAGATAGATAGATAGATAGATAGATAGATAGATAGATAGATAGATAGATAGATAGATAGATAGATAGATAGATAGATAGATAGATAGATAGATAGATAGATAGATAGATAGATAGATAGATAGATAGATAGATAGATAGATAGATAGATAGATAGATAGATAGATAGATAGATAGATAGATAGATAGATAGATAGATAGATAGATAGATAGATAGATAGATAGATAGATAGATAGATAGATAGATAGATAGATAGATAGATAGATAGATAGATAGATAGATAGATAGATAGATAGATAGATAGATAGATAGATAGATAGATAGATAGATAGATAGATAGATAGATAGATAGATAGATAGATAGATAGATAGATAGATAGATAGATAGATAGATAGATAGATAGATAGATAGATAGATAGATAGATAGATAGATAGATAGATAGATAGATAGATAGATAGATAGATAGATAGATAGATAGATAGATAGATAGATAGATAGATAGATAGATAGATAGATAGATAGATAGATAGATAGATAGATAGATAGATAGATAGATAGATAGATAGATAGATAGATAGATAGATAGATAGATAGATAGATAGATAGATAGATAGATAGATAGATAGATAGATAGATAGATAGATAGATAGATAGATAGATAGATAGATAGATAGATAGATAGATAGATAGATAGATAGATAGATAGATAGATAGATAGATAGATAGATAGATAGATAGATAGATAGATAGATAGATAGATAGATAGATAGATAGATAGATAGATAGATAGATAGATAGATAGATAGATAGATAGATAGATAGATAGATAGATAGATAGATAGATAGATAGATAGATAGATAGATAGATAGATAGATAGATAGATAGATAGATAGATAGATAGATAGATAGATAGATAGATAGATAGATAGATAGATAGATAGATAGATAGATAGATAGATAGATAGATAGATAGATAGATAGATAGATAGATAGATAGATAGATAGATAGATAGATAGATAGATAGATAGATAGATAGATAGATAGATAGATAGATAGATAGATAGATAGATAGATAGATAGATAGATAGATAGATAGATAGATAGATAGATAGATAGATAGATAGATAGATAGATAGATAGATAGATAGATAGATAGATAGATAGATAGATAGATAGATAGATAGATAGATAGATAGATAGATAGATAGATAGATAGATAGATAGATAGATAGATAGATAGATAGATAGATAGATAGATAGATAGATAGATAGATAGATAGATAGATAGATAGATAGATAGATAGATAGATAGATAGATAGATAGATAGATAGATAGATAGATAGATAGATAGATAGATAGATAGATAGATAGATAGATAGATAGATAGATAGATAGATAGATAGATAGATAGATAGATAGATAGATAGATAGATAGATAGATAGATAGATAGATAGATAGATAGATAGATAGATAGATAGATAGATAGATAGATAGATAGATAGATAGATAGATAGATAGATAGATAGATAGATAGATAGATAGATAGATAGATAGATAGATAGATAGATAGATAGATAGATAGATAGATAGATAGATAGATAGATAGATAGATAGATAGATAGATAGATAGATAGATAGATAGATAGATAGATAGATAGATAGATAGATAGATAGATAGATAGATAGATAGATAGATAGATAGATAGATAGATAGATAGATAGATAGATAGATAGATAGATAGATAGATAGATAGATAGATAGATAGATAGATAGATAGATAGATAGATAGATAGATAGATAGATAGATAGATAGATAGATAGATAGATAGATAGATAGATAGATAGATAGATAGATAGATAGATAGATAGATAGATAGATAGATAGATAGATAGATAGATAGATAGATAGATAGATAGATAGATAGATAGATAGATAGATAGATAGATAGATAGATAGATAGATAGATAGATAGATAGATAGATAGATAGATAGATAGATAGATAGATAGATAGATAGATAGATAGATAGATAGATAGATAGATAGATAGATAGATAGATAGATAGATAGATAGATAGATAGATAGATAGATAGATAGATAGATAGATAGATAGATAGATAGATAGATAGATAGATAGATAGATAGATAGATAGATAGATAGATAGATAGATAGATAGATAGATAGATAGATAGATAGATAGATAGATAGATAGATAGATAGATAGATAGATAGATAGATAGATAGATAGATAGATAGATAGATAGATAGATAGATAGATAGATAGATAGATAGATAGATAGATAGATAGATAGATAGATAGATAGATAGATAGATAGATAGATAGATAGATAGATAGATAGATAGATAGATAGATAGATAGATAGATAGATAGATAGATAGATAGATAGATAGATAGATAGATAGATAGATAGATAGATAGATAGATAGATAGATAGATAGATAGATAGATAGATAGATAGATAGATAGATAGATAGATAGATAGATAGATAGATAGATAGATAGATAGATAGATAGATAGATAGATAGATAGATAGATAGATAGATAGATAGATAGATAGATAGATAGATAGATAGATAGATAGATAGATAGATAGATAGATAGATAGATAGATAGATAGATAGATAGATAGATAGATAGATAGATAGATAGATAGATAGATAGATAGATAGATAGATAGATAGATAGATAGATAGATAGATAGATAGATAGATAGATAGATAGATAGATAGATAGATAGATAGATAGATAGATAGATAGATAGATAGATAGATAGATAGATAGATAGATAGATAGATAGATAGATAGATAGATAGATAGATAGATAGATAGATAGATAGATAGATAGATAGATAGATAGATAGATAGATAGATAGATAGATAGATAGATAGATAGATAGATAGATAGATAGATAGATAGATAGATAGATAGATAGATAGATAGATAGATAGATAGATAGATAGATAGATAGATAGATAGATAGATAGATAGATAGATAGATAGATAGATAGATAGATAGATAGATAGATAGATAGATAGATAGATAGATAGATAGATAGATAGATAGATAGATAGATAGATAGATAGATAGATAGATAGATAGATAGATAGATAGATAGATAGATAGATAGATAGATAGATAGATAGATAGATAGATAGATAGATAGATAGATAGATAGATAGATAGATAGATAGATAGATAGATAGATAGATAGATAGATAGATAGATAGATAGATAGATAGATAGATAGATAGATAGATAGATAGATAGATAGATAGATAGATAGATAGATAGATAGATAGATAGATAGATAGATAGATAGATAGATAGATAGATAGATAGATAGATAGATAGATAGATAGATAGATAGATAGATAGATAGATAGATAGATAGATAGATAGATAGATAGATAGATAGATAGATAGATAGATAGATAGATAGATAGATAGATAGATAGATAGATAGATAGATAGATAGATAGATAGATAGATAGATAGATAGATAGATAGATAGATAGATAGATAGATAGATAGATAGATAGATAGATAGATAGATAGATAGATAGATAGATAGATAGATAGATAGATAGATAGATAGATAGATAGATAGATAGATAGATAGATAGATAGATAGATAGATAGATAGATAGATAGATAGATAGATAGATAGATAGATAGATAGATAGATAGATAGATAGATAGATAGATAGATAGATAGATAGATAGATAGATAGATAGATAGATAGATAGATAGATAGATAGATAGATAGATAGATAGATAGATAGATAGATAGATAGATAGATAGATAGATAGATAGATAGATAGATAGATAGATAGATAGATAGATAGATAGATAGATAGATAGATAGATAGATAGATAGATAGATAGATAGATAGATAGATAGATAGATAGATAGATAGATAGATAGATAGATAGATAGATAGATAGATAGATAGATAGATAGATAGATAGATAGATAGATAGATAGATAGATAGATAGATAGATAGATAGATAGATAGATAGATAGATAGATAGATAGATAGATAGATAGATAGATAGATAGATAGATAGATAGATAGATAGATAGATAGATAGATAGATAGATAGATAGATAGATAGATAGATAGATAGATAGATAGATAGATAGATAGATAGATAGATAGATAGATAGATAGATAGATAGATAGATAGATAGATAGATAGATAGATAGATAGATA
Source organism: Tipula confusa (assembly GCA_963556175.1). NCBI lineage: Eukaryota > Metazoa > Arthropoda > Insecta > Diptera > Tipulidae > Tipula > Tipula confusa. Next base: position 55,043 of record CAUVYK010000356.1, on the reverse strand, counting down.
GATAGATAGATAGATAGATAGATAGATAGATAGATAGATAGATAGATAGATAGATAGATAGATAGATAGATAGATAGATAGATAGATAGATAGATAGATAGATAGATAGATAGATAGATAGATAGATAGATAGATAGATAGATAGATAGATAGATAGATAGATAGATAGATAGATAGATAGATAGATAGATAGATAGATAGATAGATAGATAGATAGATAGATAGATAGATAGATAGATAGATAGATAGATAGATAGATAGATAGATAGATAGATAGATAGATAGATAGATAGATAGATAGATAGATAGATAGATAGATAGATAGATAGATAGATAGATAGATAGATAGATAGATAGATAGATAGATAGATAGATAGATAGATAGATAGATAGATAGATAGATAGATAGATAGATAGATAGATAGATAGATAGATAGATAGATAGATAGATAGATAGATAGATAGATAGATAGATAGATAGATAGATAGATAGATAGATAGATAGATAGATAGATAGATAGATAGATAGATAGATAGATAGATAGATAGATAGATAGATAGATAGATAGATAGATAGATAGATAGATAGATAGATAGATAGATAGATAGATAGATAGATAGATAGATAGATAGATAGATAGATAGATAGATAGATAGATAGATAGATAGATAGATAGATAGATAGATAGATAGATAGATAGATAGATAGATAGATAGATAGATAGATAGATAGATAGATAGATAGATAGATAGATAGATAGATAGATAGATAGATAGATAGATAGATAGATAGATAGATAGATAGATAGATAGATAGATAGATAGATAGATAGATAGATAGATAGATAGATAGATAGATAGATAGATAGATAGATAGATAGATAGATAGATAGATAGATAGATAGATAGATAGATAGATAGATAGATAGATAGATAGATAGATAGATAGATAGATAGATAGATAGATAGATAGATAGATAGATAGATAGATAGATAGATAGATAGATAGATAGATAGATAGATAGATAGATAGATAGATAGATAGATAGATAGATAGATAGATAGATAGATAGATAGATAGATAGATAGATAGATAGATAGATAGATAGATAGATAGATAGATAGATAGATAGATAGATAGATAGATAGATAGATAGATAGATAGATAGATAGATAGATAGATAGATAGATAGATAGATAGATAGATAGATAGATAGATAGATAGATAGATAGATAGATAGATAGATAGATAGATAGATAGATAGATAGATAGATAGATAGATAGATAGATAGATAGATAGATAGATAGATAGATAGATAGATAGATAGATAGATAGATAGATAGATAGATAGATAGATAGATAGATAGATAGATAGATAGATAGATAGATAGATAGATAGATAGATAGATAGATAGATAGATAGATAGATAGATAGATAGATAGATAGATAGATAGATAGATAGATAGATAGATAGATAGATAGATAGATAGATAGATAGATAGATAGATAGATAGATAGATAGATAGATAGATAGATAGATAGATAGATAGATAGATAGATAGATAGATAGATAGATAGATAGATAGATAGATAGATAGATAGATAGATAGATAGATAGATAGATAGATAGATAGATAGATAGATAGATAGATAGATAGATAGATAGATAGATAGATAGATAGATAGATAGATAGATAGATAGATAGATAGATAGATAGATAGATAGATAGATAGATAGATAGATAGATAGATAGATAGATAGATAGATAGATAGATAGATAGATAGATAGATAGATAGATAGATAGATAGATAGATAGATAGATAGATAGATAGATAGATAGATAGATAGATAGATAGATAGATAGATAGATAGATAGATAGATAGATAGATAGATAGATAGATAGATAGATAGATAGATAGATAGATAGATAGATAGATAGATAGATAGATAGATAGATAGATAGATAGATAGATAGATAGATAGATAGATAGATAGATAGATAGATAGATAGATAGATAGATAGATAGATAGATAGATAGATAGATAGATAGATAGATAGATAGATAGATAGATAGATAGATAGATAGATAGATAGATAGATAGATAGATAGATAGATAGATAGATAGATAGATAGATAGATAGATAGATAGATAGATAGATAGATAGATAGATAGATAGATAGATAGATAGATAGATAGATAGATAGATAGATAGATAGATAGATAGATAGATAGATAGATAGATAGATAGATAGATAGATAGATAGATAGATAGATAGATAGATAGATAGATAGATAGATAGATAGATAGATAGATAGATAGATAGATAGATAGATAGATAGATAGATAGATAGATAGATAGATAGATAGATAGATAGATAGATAGATAGATAGATAGATAGATAGATAGATAGATAGATAGATAGATAGATAGATAGATAGATAGATAGATAGATAGATAGATAGATAGATAGATAGATAGATAGATAGATAGATAGATAGATAGATAGATAGATAGATAGATAGATAGATAGATAGATAGATAGATAGATAGATAGATAGATAGATAGATAGATAGATAGATAGATAGATAGATAGATAGATAGATAGATAGATAGATAGATAGATAGATAGATAGATAGATAGATAGATAGATAGATAGATAGATAGATAGATAGATAGATAGATAGATAGATAGATAGATAGATAGATAGATAGATAGATAGATAGATAGATAGATAGATAGATAGATAGATAGATAGATAGATAGATAGATAGATAGATAGATAGATAGATAGATAGATAGATAGATAGATAGATAGATAGATAGATAGATAGATAGATAGATAGATAGATAGATAGATAGATAGATAGATAGATAGATAGATAGATAGATAGATAGATAGATAGATAGATAGATAGATAGATAGATAGATAGATAGATAGATAGATAGATAGATAGATAGATAGATAGATAGATAGATAGATAGATAGATAGATAGATAGATAGATAGATAGATAGATAGATAGATAGATAGATAGATAGATAGATAGATAGATAGATAGATAGATAGATAGATAGATAGATAGATAGATAGATAGATAGATAGATAGATAGATAGATAGATAGATAGATAGATAGATAGATAGATAGATAGATAGATAGATAGATAGATAGATAGATAGATAGATAGATAGATAGATAGATAGATAGATAGATAGATAGATAGATAGATAGATAGATAGATAGATAGATAGATAGATAGATAGATAGATAGATAGATAGATAGATAGATAGATAGATAGATAGATAGATAGATAGATAGATAGATAGATAGATAGATAGATAGATAGATAGATAGATAGATAGATAGATAGATAGATAGATAGATAGATAGATAGATAGATAGATAGATAGATAGATAGATAGATAGATAGATAGATAGATAGATAGATAGATAGATAGATAGATAGATAGATAGATAGATAGATAGATAGATAGATAGATAGATAGATAGATAGATAGATAGATAGATAGATAGATAGATAGATAGATAGATAGATAGATAGATAGATAGATAGATAGATAGATAGATAGATAGATAGATAGATAGATAGATAGATAGATAGATAGATAGATAGATAGATAGATAGATAGATAGATAGATAGATAGATAGATAGATAGATAGATAGATAGATAGATAGATAGATAGATAGATAGATAGATAGATAGATAGATAGATAGATAGATAGATAGATAGATAGATAGATAGATAGATAGATAGATAGATAGATAGATAGATAGATAGATAGATAGATAGATAGATAGATAGATAGATAGATAGATAGATAGATAGATAGATAGATAGATAGATAGATAGATAGATAGATAGATAGATAGATAGATAGATAGATAGATAGATAGATAGATAGATAGATAGATAGATAGATAGATAGATAGATAGATAGATAGATAGATAGATAGATAGATAGATAGATAGATAGATAGATAGATAGATAGATAGATAGATAGATAGATAGATAGATAGATAGATAGATAGATAGATAGATAGATAGATAGATAGATAGATAGATAGATAGATAGATAGATAGATAGATAGATAGATAGATAGATAGATAGATAGATAGATAGATAGATAGATAGATAGATAGATAGATAGATAGATAGATAGATAGATAGATAGATAGATAGATAGATAGATAGATAGATAGATAGATAGATAGATAGATAGATAGATAGATAGATAGATAGATAGATAGATAGATAGATAGATAGATAGATAGATAGATAGATAGATAGATAGATAGATAGATAGATAGATAGATAGATAGATAGATAGATAGATAGATAGATAGATAGATAGATAGATAGATAGATAGATAGATAGATAGATAGATAGATAGATAGATAGATAGATAGATAGATAGATAGATAGATAGATAGATAGATAGATAGATAGATAGATAGATAGATAGATAGATAGATAGATAGATAGATAGATAGATAGATAGATAGATAGATAGATAGATAGATAGATAGATAGATAGATAGATAGATAGATAGATAGATAGATAGATAGATAGATAGATAGATAGATAGATAGATAGATAGATAGATAGATAGATAGATAGATAGATAGATAGATAGATAGATAGATAGATAGATAGATAGATAGATAGATAGATAGATAGATAGATAGATAGATAGATAGATAGATAGATAGATAGATAGATAGATAGATAGATAGATAGATAGATAGATAGATAGATAGATAGATAGATAGATAGATAGATAGATAGATAGATAGATAGATAGATAGATAGATAGATAGATAGATAGATAGATAGATAGATAGATAGATAGATAGATAGATAGATAGATAGATAGATAGATAGATAGATAGATAGATAGATAGATAGATAGATAGATAGATAGATAGATAGATAGATAGATAGATAGATAGATAGATAGATAGATAGATAGATAGATAGATAGATAGATAGATAGATAGATAGATAGATAGATAGATAGATAGATAGATAGATAGATAGATAGATAGATAGATAGATAGATAGATAGATAGATAGATAGATAGATAGATAGATAGATAGATAGATAGATAGATAGATAGATAGATAGATAGATAGATAGATAGATAGATAGATAGATAGATAGATAGATAGATAGATAGATAGATAGATAGATAGATAGATAGATAGATAGATAGATAGATAGATAGATAGATAGATAGATAGATAGATAGATAGATAGATAGATAGATAGATAGATAGATAGATAGATAGATAGATAGATAGATAGATAGATAGATAGATAGATAGATAGATAGATAGATAGATAGATAGATAGATAGATAGATAGATAGATAGATAGATAGATAGATAGATAGATAGATAGATAGATAGATAGATAGATAGATAGATAGATAGATAGATAGATAGATAGATAGATAGATAGATAGATAGATAGATAGATAGATAGATAGATAGATAGATAGATAGATAGATAGATAGATAGATAGATAGATAGATAGATAGATAGATAGATAGATAGATAGATAGATAGATAGATAGATAGATAGATAGATAGATAGATAGATAGATAGATAGATAGATAGATAGATAGATAGATAGATAGATAGATAGATAGATAGATAGATAGATAGATAGATAGATAGATAGATAGATAGATAGATAGATAGATAGATAGATAGATAGATAGATAGATAGATAGATAGATAGATAGATAGATAGATAGATAGATAGATAGATAGATAGATAGATAGATAGATAGATAGATAGATAGATAGATAGATAGATAGATAGATAGATAGATAGATAGATAGATAGATAGATAGATAGATAGATAGATAGATAGATAGATAGATAGATAGATAGATAGATAGATAGATAGATAGATAGATAGATAGATAGATAGATAGATAGATAGATAGATAGATAGATAGATAGATAGATAGATAGATAGATAGATAGATAGATAGATAGATAGATAGATAGATAGATAGATAGATAGATAGATAGATAGATAGATAGATAGATAGATAGATAGATAGATAGATAGATAGATAGATAGATAGATAGATAGATAGATAGATAGATAGATAGATAGATAGATAGATAGATAGATAGATAGATAGATAGATAGATAGATAGATAGATAGATAGATAGATAGATAGATAGATAGATAGATAGATAGATAGATAGATAGATAGATAGATAGATAGATAGATAGATAGATAGATAGATAGATAGATAGATAGATAGATAGATAGATAGATAGATAGATAGATAGATAGATAGATAGATAGATAGATAGATAGATAGATAGATAGATAGATAGATAGATAGATAGATAGATAGATAGATAGATAGATAGATAGATAGATAGATAGATAGATAGATAGATAGATAGATAGATAGATAGATAGATAGATAGATAGATAGATAGATAGATAGATAGATAGATAGATAGATAGATAGATAGATAGATAGATAGATAGATAGATAGATAGATAGATAGATAGATAGATAGATAGATAGATAGATAGATAGATAGATAGATAGATAGATAGATAGATAGATAGATAGATAGATAGATAGATAGATAGATAGATAGATAGATAGATAGATAGATAGATAGATAGATAGATAGATAGATAGATAGATAGATAGATAGATAGATAGATAGATAGATAGATAGATAGATAGATAGATAGATAGATAGATAGATAGATAGATAGATAGATAGATAGATAGATAGATAGATAGATAGATAGATAGATAGATAGATAGATAGATAGATAGATAGATAGATAGATAGATAGATAGATAGATAGATAGATAGATAGATAGATAGATAGATAGATATCTATCTATCTATCTATCTATCTATCTATCTATCTATCTATCTATCTATCTATCTATCTATCTATCTATCTATCTATCTATCTATCTATCTATCTATCTATCTATCTATCTATCTATCTATCTATCTATCTATCTATCTATCTATCTATCTATCTATCTATCTATCTATCTATCTATCTATCTATCTATCTATCTATCTATCTATCTATCTATCTATCTATCTATCTATCTATCTATCTATCTATCTATCTATCTATCTATCTATCTATCTATCTATCTATCTATCTATCTATCTATCTATCTATCTATCTATCTATCTATCTATCTATCTATCTATCTATCTATCTATCTATCTATCTATCTATCTATCTATCTATCTATCTATCTATCTATCTATCTATCTATCTATCTATCTATCTATCTATCTATCTATCTATCTATCTATCTATCTATCTATCTATCTATCTATCTATCTATCTATCTATCTATCTATCTATCTATCTATCTATCTATCTATCTATCTATCTATCTATCTATCTATCTATCTATCTATCTATCTATCTATCTATCTATCTATCTATCTATCTATCTATCTATCTATCTATCTATCTATCTATCTATCTATCTATCTATCTATCTATCTATCTATCTATCTATCTATCTATCTATCTATCTATCTATCTATCTATCTATCTATCTATCTATCTATCTATCTATCTATCTATCTATCTATCTATCTATCTATCTATCTATCTATCTATCTATCTATCTATCTATCTATCTATCTATCTATCTATCTATCTATCTATCTATCTATCTATCTATCTATCTATCTATCTATCTATCTATCTATCTATCTATCTATCTATCTATCTATCTATCTATCTATCTATCTATCTATCTATCTATCTATCTATCTATCTATCTATCTATCTATCTATCTATCTATCTATCTATCTATCTATCTATCTATCTATCTATCTATCTATCTATCTATCTATCTATCTATCTATCTATCTATCTATCTATCTATCTATCTATCTATCTATCTATCTATCTATCTATCTATCTATCTATCTATCTATCTATCTATCTATCTATCTATCTATCTATCTATCTATCTATCTATCTATCTATCTATCTATCTATCTATCTATCTATCTATCTATCTATCTATCTATCTATCTATCTATCTATCTATCTATCTATCTATCTATCTATCTATCTATCTATCTATCTATCTATCTATCTATCTATCTATCTATCTATCTATCTATCTATCTATCTATCTATCTATCTATCTATCTATCTATCTATCTATCTATCTATCTATCTATCTATCTATCTATCTATCTATCTATCTATCTATCTATCTATCTATCTATCTATCTATCTATCTATCTATCTATCTATCTATCTATCTATCTATCTATCTATCTATCTATCTATCTATCTATCTATCTATCTATCTATCTATCTATCTATCTATCTATCTATCTATCTATCTATCTATCTATCTATCTATCTATCTATCTATCTATCTATCTATCTATCTATCTATCTATCTATCTATCTATCTATCTATCTATCTATCTATCTATCTATCTATCTATCTATCTATCTATCTATCTATCTATCTATCTATCTATCTATCTATCTATCTATCTATCTATCTATCTATCTATCTATCTATCTATCTATCTATCTATCTATCTATCTATCTATCTATCTATCTATCTATCTATCTATCTATCTATCTATCTATCTATCTATCTATCTATCTATCTATCTATCTATCTATCTATCTATCTATCTATCTATCTATCTATCTATCTATCTATCTATCTATCTATCTATCTATCTATCTATCTATCTATCTATCTATCTATCTATCTATCTATCTATCTATCTATCTATCTATCTATCTATCTATCTATCTATCTATCTATCTATCTATCTATCTATCTATCTATCTATCTATCTATCTATCTATCTATCTATCTATCTATCTATCTATCTATCTATCTATCTATCTATCTATCTATCTATCTATCTATCTATCTATCTATCTATCTATCTATCTATCTATCTATCTATCTATCTATCTATCTATCTATCTATCTATCTATCTATCTATCTATCTATCTATCTATCTATCTATCTATCTATCTATCTATCTATCTATCTATCTATCTATCTATCTATCTATCTATCTATCTATCTATCTATCTATCTATCTATCTATCTATCTATCTATCTATCTATCTATCTATCTATCTATCTATCTATCTATCTATCTATCTATCTATCTATCTATCTATCTATCTATCTATCTATCTATCTATCTATCTATCTATCTATCTATCTATCTATCTATCTATCTATCTATCTATCTATCTATCTATCTATCTATCTATCTATCTATCTATCTATCTATCTATCTATCTATCTATCTATCTATCTATCTATCTATCTATCTATCTATCTATCTATCTATCTATCTATCTATCTATCTATCTATCTATCTATCTATCTATCTATCTATCTATCTATCTATCTATCTATCTATCTATCTATCTATCTATCTATCTATCTATCTATCTATCTATCTATCTATCTATCTATCTATCTATCTATCTATCTATCTATCTATCTATCTATCTATCTATCTATCTATCTATCTATCTATCTATCTATCTATCTATCTATCTATCTATCTATCTATCTATCTATCTATCTATCTATCTATCTATCTATCTATCTATCTATCTATCTATCTATCTATCTATCTATCTATCTATCTATCTATCTATCTATCTATCTATCTATCTATCTATCTATCTATCTATCTATCTATCTATCTATCTATCTATCTATCTATCTATCTATCTATCTATCTATCTATCTATCTATCTATCTATCTATCTATCTATCTATCTATCTATCTATCTATCTATCTATCTATCTATCTATCTATCTATCTATCTATCTATCTATCTATCTATCTATCTATCTATCTATCTATCTATCTATCTATCTATCTATCTATCTATCTATCTATCTATCTATCTATCTATCTATCTATCTATCTATCTATCTATCTATCTATCTATCTATCTATCTATCTATCTATCTATCTATCTATCTATCTATCTATCTATCTATCTATCTATCTATCTATCTATCTATCTATCTATCTATCTATCTATCTATCTATCTATCTATCTATCTATCTATCTATCTATCTATCTATCTATCTATCTATCTATCTATCTATCTATCTATCTATCTATCTATCTATCTATCTATCTATCTATCTATCTATCTATCTATCTATCTATCTATCTATCTATCTATCTATCTATCTATCTATCTATCTATCTATCTATCTATCTATCTATCTATCTATCTATCTATCTATCTATCTATCTATCTATCTATCTATCTATCTATCTATCTATCTATCTATCTATCTATCTATCTATCTATCTATCTATCTATCTATCTATCTATCTATCTATCTATCTATCTATCTATCTATCTATCTATCTATCTATCTATCTATCTATCTATCTATCTATCTATCTATCTATCTATCTATCTATCTATCTATCTATCTATCTATCTATCTATCTATCTATCTATCTATCTATCTATCTATCTATCTATCTATCTATCTATCTATCTATCTATCTATCTATCTATCTATCTATCTATCTATCTATCTATCTATCTATCTATCTATCTATCTATCTATCTATCTATCTATCTATCTATCTATCTATCTATCTATCTATCTATCTATCTATCTATCTATCTATCTATCTATCTATCTATCTATCTATCTATCTATCTATCTATCTATCTATCTATCTATCTATCTATCTATCTATCTATCTATCTATCTATCTATCTATCTATCTATCTATCTATCTATCTATCTATCTATCTATCTATCTATCTATCTATCTATCTATCTATCTATCTATCTATCTATCTATCTATCTATCTATCTATCTATCTATCTATCTATCTATCTATCTATCTATCTATCTATCTATCTATCTATCTATCTATCTATCTATCTATCTATCTATCTATCTATCTATCTATCTATCTATCTATCTATCTATCTATCTATCTATCTATCTATCTATCTATCTATCTATCTATCTATCTATCTATCTATCTATCTATCTATCTATCTATCTATCTATCTATCTATCTATCTATCTATCTATCTATCTATCTATCTATCTATCTATCTATCTATCTATCTATCTATCTATCTATCTATCTATCTATCTATCTATCTATCTATCTATCTATCTATCTATCTATCTATCTATCTATCTATCTATCTATCTATCTATCTATCTATCTATCTATCTATCTATCTATCTATCTATCTATCTATCTATCTATCTATCTATCTATCTATCTATCTATCTATCTATCTATCTATCTATCTATCTATCTATCTATCTATCTATCTATCTATCTATCTATCTATCTATCTATCTATCTATCTATCTATCTATCTATCTATCTATCTATCTATCTATCTATCTATCTATCTATCTATCTATCTATCTATCTATCTATCTATCTATCTATCTATCTATCTATCTATCTATCTATCTATCTATCTATCTATCTATCTATCTATCTATCTATCTATCTATCTATCTATCTATCTATCTATCTATCTATCTATCTATCTATCTATCTATCTATCTATCTATCTATCTATCTATCTATCTATCTATCTATCTATCTATCTATCTATCTATCTATCTATCTATCTATCTATCTATCTATCTATCTATCTATCTATCTATCTATCTATCTATCTATCTATCTATCTATCTATCTATCTATCTATCTATCTATCTATCTATCTATCTATCTATCTATCTATCTATCTATCTATCTATCTATCTATCTATCTATCTATCTATCTATCTATCTATCTATCTATCTATCTATCTATCTATCTATCTATCTATCTATCTATCTATCTATCTATCTATCTATCTATCTATCTATCTATCTATCTATCTATCTATCTATCTATCTATCTATCTATCTATCTATCTATCTATCTATCTATCTATCTATCTATCTATCTATCTATCTATCTATCTATCTATCTATCTATCTATCTATCTATCTATCTATCTATCTATCTATCTATCTATCTATCTATCTATCTATCTATCTATCTATCTATCTATCTATCTATCTATCTATCTATCTATCTATCTATCTATCTATCTATCTATCTATCTATCTATCTATCTATCTATCTATCTATCTATCTATCTATCTATCTATCTATCTATCTATCTATCTATCTATCTATCTATCTATCTATCTATCTATCTATCTATCTATCTATCTATCTATCTATCTATCTATCTATCTATCTATCTATCTATCTATCTATCTATCTATCTATCTATCTATCTATCTATCTATCTATCTATCTATCTATCTATCTATCTATCTATCTATCTATCTATCTATCTATCTATCTATCTATCTATCTATCTATCTATCTATCTATCTATCTATCTATCTATCTATCTATCTATCTATCTATCTATCTATCTATCTATCTATCTATCTATCTATCTATCTATCTATCTATCTATCTATCTATCTATCTATCTATCTATCTATCTATCTATCTATCTATCTATCTATCTATCTATCTATCTATCTATCTATCTATCTATCTATCTATCTATCTATCTATCTATCTATCTATCTATCTATCTATCTATCTATCTATCTATCTATCTATCTATCTATCTATCTATCTATCTATCTATCTATCTATCTATCTATCTATCTATCTATCTATCTATCTATCTATCTATCTATCTATCTATCTATCTATCTATCTATCTATCTATCTATCTATCTATCTATCTATCTATCTATCTATCTATCTATCTATCTATCTATCTATCTATCTATCTATCTATCTATCTATCTATCTATCTATCTATCTATCTATCTATCTATCTATCTATCTATCTATCTATCTATCTATCTATCTATCTATCTATCTATCTATCTATCTATCTATCTATCTATCTATCTATCTATCTATCTATCTATCTATCTATCTATCTATCTATCTATCTATCTATCTATCTATCTATCTATCTATCTATCTATCTATCTATCTATCTATCTATCTATCTATCTATCTATCTATCTATCTATCTATCTATCTATCTATCTATCTATCTATCTATCTATCTATCTATCTATCTATCTATCTATCTATCTATCTATCTATCTATCTATCTATCTATCTATCTATCTATCTATCTATCTATCTATCTATCTATCTATCTATCTATCTATCTATCTATCTATCTATCTATCTATCTATCTATCTATCTATCTATCTATCTATCTATCTATCTATCTATCTATCTATCTATCTATCTATCTATCTATCTATCTATCTATCTATCTATCTATCTATCTATCTATCTATCTATCTATCTATCTATCTATCTATCTATCTATCTATCTATCTATCTATCTATCTATCTATCTATCTATCTATCTATCTATCTATCTATCTATCTATCTATCTATCTATCTATCTATCTATCTATCTATCTATCTATCTATCTATCTATCTATCTATCTATCTATCTATCTATCTATCTATCTATCTATCTATCTATCTATCTATCTATCTATCTATCTATCTATCTATCTATCTATCTATCTATCTATCTATCTATCTATCTATCTATCTATCTATCTATCTATCTATCTATCTATCTATCTATCTATCTATCTATCTATCTATCTATCTATCTATCTATCTATCTATCTATCTATCTATCTATCTATCTATCTATCTATCTATCTATCTATCTATCTATCTATCTATCTATCTATCTATCTATCTATCTATCTATCTATCTATCTATCTATCTATCTATCTATCTATCTATCTATCTATCTATCTATCTATCTATCTATCTATCTATCTATCTATCTATCTATCTATCTATCTATCTATCTATCTATCTATCTATCTATCTATCTATCTATCTATCTATCTATCTATCTATCTATCTATCTATCTATCTATCTATCTATCTATCTATCTATCTATCTATCTATCTATCTATCTATCTATCTATCTATCTATCTATCTATCTATCTATCTATCTATCTATCTATCTATCTATCTATCTATCTATCTATCTATCTATCTATCTATCTATCTATCTATCTATCTATCTATCTATCTATCTATCTATCTATCTATCTATCTATCTATCTATCTATCTATCTATCTATCTATCTATCTATCTATCTATCTATCTATCTATCTATCTATCTATCTATCTATCTATCTATCTATCTATCTATCTATCTATCTATCTATCTATCTATCTATCTATCTATCTATCTATCTATCTATCTATCTATCTATCTATCTATCTATCTATCTATCTATCTATCTATCTATCTATCTATCTATCTATCTATCTATCTATCTATCTATCTATCTATCTATCTATCTATCTATCTATCTATCTATCTATCTATCTATCTATCTATCTATCTATCTATCTATCTATCTATCTATCTATCTATCTATCTATCTATCTATCTATCTATCTATCTATCTATCTATCTATCTATCTATCTATCTATCTATCTATCTATCTATCTATCTATCTATCTATCTATCTATCTATCTATCTATCTATCTATCTATCTATCTATCTATCTATCTATCTATCTATCTATCTATCTATCTATCTATCTATCTATCTATCTATCTATCTATCTATCTATCTATCTATCTATCTATCTATCTATCTATCTATCTATCTATCTATCTATCTATCTATCTATCTATCTATCTATCTATCTATCTATCTATCTATCTATCTATCTATCTATCTATCTATCTATCTATCTATCTATCTATCTATCTATCTATCTATCTATCTATCTATCTATCTATCTATCTATCTATCTATCTATCTATCTATCTATCTATCTATCTATCTATCTATCTATCTATCTATCTATCTATCTATCTATCTATCTATCTATCTATCTATCTATCTATCTATCTATCTATCTATCTATCTATCTATCTATCTATCTATCTATCTATCTATCTATCTATCTATCTATCTATCTATCTATCTATCTATCTATCTATCTATCTATCTATCTATCTATCTATCTATCTATCTATCTATCTATCTATCTATCTATCTATCTATCTATCTATCTATCTATCTATCTATCTATCTATCTATCTATCTATCTATCTATCTATCTATCTATCTATCTATCTATCTATCTATCTATCTATCTATCTATCTATCTATCTATCTATCTATCTATCTATCTATCTATCTATCTATCTATCTATCTATCTATCTATCTATCTATCTATCTATCTATCTATCTATCTATCTATCTATCTATCTATCTATCTATCTATCTATCTATCTATCTATCTATCTATCTATCTATCTATCTATCTATCTATCTATCTATCTATCTATCTATCTATCTATCTATCTATCTATCTATCTATCTATCTATCTATCTATCTATCTATCTATCTATCTATCTATCTATCTATCTATCTATCTATCTATCTATCTATCTATCTATCTATCTATCTATCTATCTATCTATCTATCTATCTATCTATCTATCTATCTATCTATCTATCTATCTATCTATCTATCTATCTATCTATCTATCTATCTATCTATCTATCTATCTATCTATCTATCTATCTATCTATCTATCTATCTATCTATCTATCTATCTATCTATCTATCTATCTATCTATCTATCTATCTATCTATCTATCTATCTATCTATCTATCTATCTATCTATCTATCTATCTATCTATCTATCTATCTATCTATCTATCTATCTATCTATCTATCTATCTATCTATCTATCTATCTATCTATCTATCTATCTATCTATCTATCTATCTATCTATCTATCTATCTATCTATCTATCTATCTATCTATCTATCTATCTATCTATCTATCTATCTATCTATCTATCTATCTATCTATCTATCTATCTATCTATCTATCTATCTATCTATCTATCTATCTATCTATCTATCTATCTATCTATCTATCTATCTATCTATCTATCTATCTATCTACTATCTATCTATCTATCTATCTATCTATCTATCTATCTATCTATCTATCTATCTATCTATCTATCTATCTATCTATCTATCTATCTATCTATCTATCTATCTATCTATCTATCTATCTATCTATCTATCTATCTATCTATCTATCTATCTATCTATCTATCTATCTATCTATCTATCTATCTATCTATCTATCTATCTATCTATCTATCTATCTATCTATCTATCTATCTATCTATCTATCTATCTATCTATCTATCTATCTATCTATCTATCTATCTATCTATCTATCTATCTATCTATCTATCTATCTATCTATCTATCTATCTATCTATCTATCTATCTATCTATCTATCTATCTATCTATCTATCTATCTATCTATCTATCTATCTATCTATCTATCTATCTATCTATCTATCTATCTATCTATCTATCTATCTATCTATCTATCTATCTATCTATCTATCTATCTATCTATCTATCTATCTATCTATCTATCTATCTATCTATCTATCTATCTATCTATCTATCTATCTATCTATCTATCTATCTATCTATCTATCTATCTATCTATCTATCTATCTATCTATCTATCTATCTATCTATCTATCTATCTATCTATCTATCTATCTATCTATCTATCTATCTATCTATCTATCTATCTATCTATCTATCTATCTATCTATCTATCTATCTATCTATCTATCTATCTATCTATCTATCTATCTATCTATCTATCTATCTATCTATCTATCTATCTATCTATCTATCTATCTATCTATCTATCTATCTATCTATCTATCTATCTATCTATCTATCTATCTATCTATCTATCTATCTATCTATCTATCTATCTATCTATCTATCTATCTATCTATCTATCTATCTATCTATCTATCTATCTATCTATCTATCTATCTATCTATCTATCTATCTATCTATCTATCTATCTATCTATCTATCTATCTATCTATCTATCTATCTATCTATCTATCTATCTATCTATCTATCTATCTATCTATCTATCTATCTATCTATCTATCTATCTATCTATCTATCTATCTATCTATCTATCTATCTATCTATCTATCTATCTATCTATCTATCTATCTATCTATCTATCTATCTATCTATCTATCTATCTATCTATCTATCTATCTATCTATCTATCTATCTATCTATCTATCTATCTATCTATCTATCTATCTATCTATCTATCTATCTATCTATCTATCTATCTATCTATCTATCTATCTATCTATCTATCTATCTATCTATCTATCTATCTATCTATCTATCTATCTATCTATCTATCTATCTATCTATCTATCTATCTATCTATCTATCTATCTATCTATCTATCTATCTATCTATCTATCTATCTATCTATCTATCTATCTATCTATCTATCTATCTATCTATCTATCTATCTATCTATCTATCTATCTATCTATCTATCTATCTATCTATCTATCTATCTATCTATCTATCTATCTATCTATCTATCTATCTATCTATCTATCTATCTATCTATCTATCTATCTATCTATCTATCTATCTATCTATCTATCTATCTATCTATCTATCTATCTATCTATCTATCTATCTATCTATCTATCTATCTATCTATCTATCTATCTATCTATCTATCTATCTATCTATCTATCTATCTATCTATCTATCTATCTATCTATCTATCTATCTATCTATCTATCTATCTATCTATCTATCTATCTATCTATCTATCTATCTATCTATCTATCTATCTATCTATCTATCTATCTATCTATCTATCTATCTATCTATCTATCTATCTATCTATCTATCTATCTATCTATCTATCTATCTATCTATCTATCTATCTATCTATCTATCTATCTATCTATCTATCTATCTATCTATCTATCTATCTATCTATCTATCTATCTATCTATCTATCTATCTATCTATCTATCTATCTATCTATCTATCTATCTATCTATCTATCTATCTATCTATCTATCTATCTATCTATCTATCTATCTATCTATCTATCTATCTATCTATCTATCTATCTATCTATCTATCTATCTATCTATCTATCTATCTATCTATCTATCTATCTATCTATCTATCTATCTATCTATCTATCTATCTATCTATCTATCTATCTATCTATCTATCTATCTATCTATCTATCTATCTATCTATCTATCTATCTATCTATCTATCTATCATCTATCTATCTATCTATCTATCTATCTATCTATCTATCTATCTATCTATCTATCTATCTATCTATCTATCTATCTATCTATCTATCTATCTATCTATCTATCTATCTATCTATCTATCTATCTATCTATCTATCTATCTATCTATCTATCTATCTATCTATCTATCTATCTATCTATCTATCTATCTATCTATCTATCTATCTATCTATCTATCTATCTATCTATCTATCTATCTATCTATCTATCTATCTATCTATCTATCTATCTATCTATCTATCTATCTATCTATCTATCTATCTATCTATCTATCTATCTATCTATCTATCTATCTATCTATCTATCTATCTATCTATCTATCTATCTATCTATCTATCTATCTATCTATCTATCTATCTATCTATCTATCTATCTATCTATCTATCTATCTATCTATCTATCTATCTATCTATCTATCTATCTATCTATCTATCTATCTATCTATCTATCTATCTATCTATCTATCTATCTATCTATCTATCTATCTATCTATCTATCTATCTATCTATCTATCTATCTATCTATCTATCTATCTATCTATCTATCTATCTATCTATCTATCTATCTATCTATCTATCTATCTATCTATCTATCTATCTATCTATCTATCTATCTATCTATCTATCTATCTATCTATCTATCTATCTATCTATCTATCTATCTATCTATCTATCTATCTATCTATCTATCTATCTATCTATCTATCTATCTATCTATCTATCTATCTATCTATCTATCTATCTATCTATCTATCTATCTATCTATCTATCTATCTATCTATCTATCTATCTATCTATCTATCTATCTATCTATCTATCTATCTATCTATCTATCTATCTATCTATCTATCTATCTATCTATCTATCTATCTATCTATCTATCTATCTATCTATCTATCTATCTATCTATCTATCTATCTATCTATCTATCTATCTATCTATCTATCTATCTATCTATCTATCTATCTATCTATCTATCTATCTATCTATCTATCTATCTATCTATCTATCTATCTATCTATCTATCTATCTATCTATCTATCTATCTATCTATCTATCTATCTATCTATCTATCTATCTATCTATCTATCTATCTATCTATCTATCTATCTATCTATCTATCTATCTATCTATCTATCTATCTATCTATCTATCTATCTATCTATCTATCTATCTATCTATCTATCTATCTATCTATCTATCTATCTATCTATCTATCTATCTATCTATCTATCTATCTATCTATCTATCTATCTATCTATCTATCTATCTATCTATCTATCTATCTATCTATCTATCTATCTATCTATCTATCTATCTATCTATCTATCTATCTATCTATCTATCTATCTATCTATCTATCTATCTATCTATCTATCTATCTATCTATCTATCTATCTATCTATCTATCTATCTATCTATCTATCTATCTATCTATCTATCTATCTATCTATCTTATCTATCTATCTATCTATCTATCTATCTATCTATCTATCTATCTATCTATCTATCTATCTATCTATCTATCTATCTATCTATCTATCTATCTATCTATCTATCTATCTATCTATCTATCTATCTATCTATCTATCTATCTATCTATCTATCTATCTATCTATCTATCTATCTATCTATCTATCTATCTATCTATCTATCTATCTATCTATCTATCTATCTATCTATCTATCTATCTATCTATCTATCTATCTATCTATCTATCTATCTATCTATCTATCTATCTATCTATCTATCTATCTATCTATCTATCTATCTATCTATCTATCTATCTATCTATCTATCTATCTATCTATCTATCTATCTATCTATCTATCTATCTATCTATCTATCTATCTATCTATCTATCTATCTATCTATCTATCTATCTATCTATCTATCTATCTATCTATCTATCTATCTATCTATCTATCTATCTATCTATCTATCTATCTATCTATCTATCTATCTATCTATCTATCTATCTATCTATCTATCTATCTATCTATCTATCTATCTATCTATCTATCTATCTATCTATCTATCTATCTATCTATCTATCTATCTATCTATCTATCTATCTATCTATCTATCTATCTATCTATCTATCTATCTATCTATCTATCTATCTATCTATCTATCTATCTATCTATCTATCTATCTATCTATCTATCTATCTATCTATCTATCTATCTATCTATCTATCTATCTATCTATCTATCTATCTATCTATCTATCTATCTATCTATCTATCTATCTATCTATCTATCTATCTATCTATCTATCTATCTATCTATCTATCTATCTATCTATCTATCTATCTATCTATCTATCTATCTATCTATCTATCTATCTATCTATCTATCTATCTATCTATCTATCTATCTATCTATCTATCTATCTATCTATCTATCTATCTATCTATCTATCTATCTATCTATCTATCTATCTATCTATCTATCTATCTATCTATCTATCTATCTATCTATCTATCTATCTATCTATCTATCTATCTATCTATCTATCTATCTATCTATCTATCTATCTATCTATCTATCTATCTATCTATCTATCTATCTATCTATCTATCTATCTATCTATCTATCTATCTATCTATCTATCTATCTATCTATCTATCTATCTATCTATCTATCTATCTATCTATCTATCTATCTATCTATCTATCTATCTATCTATCTATCTATCTATCTATCTATCTATCTATCTATCTATCTATCTATCTATCTATCTATCTATCTATCTATCTATCTATCTATCTATCTATCTATCTATCTATCTATCTATCTATCTATCTATCTATCTATCTATCTATCTATCTATCTATCTATCTATCTATCTATCTATCTATCTATCTATCTATCTATCTATCTATCTATCTATCTATCTATCTATCTATCTATCTATCTATCTATCTATCTATCTATCTATCTATCTATCTATCTATCTATCTATCTATCTATCTATCTATCTATCTATCTATCTATCTATCTATCTATCTATCTATCTATCTATCTATCTATCTATCTATCTATCTATCTATCTATCTATCTATCTATCTATCTATCTATCTATCTATCTATCTATCTATCTATCTATCTATCTATCTATCTATCTATCTATCTATCTATCTATCTATCTATCTATCTATCTATCTATCTATCTATCTATCTATCTATCTATCTATCTATCTATCTATCTATCTATCTATCTATCTATCTATCTATCTATCTATCTATCTATCTATCTATCTATCTATCTATCTATCTATCTATCTATCTATCTATCTATCTATCTATCTATCTATCTATCTATCTATCTATCTATCTATCTATCTATCTATCTATCTATCTATCTATCTATCTATCTATCTATCTATCTATCTATCTATCTATCTATCTATCTATCTATCTATCTATCTATCTATCTATCTATCTATCTATCTATCTATCTATCTATCTATCTATCTATCTATCTATCTATCTATCTATCTATCTATCTATCTATCTATCTATCTATCTATCTATCTATCTATCTATCTATCTATCTATCTATCTATCTATCTATCTATCTATCTATCTATCTATCTATCTATCTATCTATCTATCTATCTATCTATCTATCTATCTATCTATCTATCTATCTATCTATCTATCTATCTATCTATCTATCTATCTATCTATCTATCTATCTATCTATCTATCTATCTATCTATCTATCTATCTATCTATCTATCTATCTATCTATCTATCTATCTATCTATCTATCTATCTATCTATCTATCTATCTATCTATCTATCTATCTATCTATCTATCTATCTATCTATCTATCTATCTATCTATCTATCTATCTATCTATCTATCTATCTATCTATCTATCTATCTATCTATCTATCTATCTATCTATCTATCTATCTATCTATCTATCTATCTATCTATCTATCTATCTATCTATCTATCTATCTATCTATCTATCTATCTATCTATCTATCTATCTATCTATCTATCTATCTATCTATCTATCTATCTATCTATCTATCTATCTATCTATCTATCTATCTATCTATCTATCTATCTATCTATCTATCTATCTATCTATCTATCTATCTATCTATCTATCTATCTATCTATCTATCTATCTATCTATCTATCTATCTATCTATCTATCTATCTATCTATCTATCTATCTATCTATCTATCTATCTATCTATCTATCTATCTATCTATCTATCTATCTATCTATCTATCTATCTATCTATCTATCTATCTATCTATCTATCTATCTATCTATCTATCTATCTATCTATCTATCTATCTATCTATCTATCTATCTATCTATCTATCTATCTATCTATCTATCTATCTATCTATCTATCTATCTATCTATCTATCTATCTATCTATCTATCTATCTATCTATCTATCTATCTATCTATCTATCTATCTATCTATCTATCTATCTATCTATCTATCTATCTATTTTACTGTCTCCCCTTCCTGGGGTATGGCCGTATTTGCCTGCGCAACTCCGTTGCGTCGGCGGTATAATCACTCACTTTTACTATTTGTATAATTTAGTTATAAACGATTTATTTATATTATTTTTTATATAATTTATTCTTATATTTTATTTATACAATAATGTATTAAATTAGTTTTAAAAATAAAAACAACTTATCATATAATAAGTTATGATAATTTATTTAACACTTTTTATCGACCACTAAGTTTGACCACTACAATTCTACTAATTTCAGTTTCGCGAAAAAAACATTTACTCGGCACCATCCCGAATTATTTTGGGAGGCCGGAAGCTACGCTCCACTCTGTTCTAAACTGAACATGTACTTGGTTACGCAGTATTTAGAAATACTGCTGCCACCTTGATAAATATAAACACACTGTGTATTACTTAAAAGTGTGTGTTGGATAACCCGCGATTCCAATCATCGAAATCTTGTATTTAATTGCATGCCAACATTCTGGCGAATAAAATATGCAATTGAAATACCAGGTGATGCACACAATTTATTGTGGTGCACTAAGTTTATTGTAGCAATGTACAATATTTGTGCAGCCGCTACAGGACTCCCCCGCAAGTGATGTCCCCCCCCTCAGTGAAGGTGTGAATGATGTTGTAATATGTATCCATTAGAGGCGTTGAGTATGCGTAATGGGTTGGCAATGGTTCGTATCCATTATGATGGATCGACTCTTGTATGAATTGTATTGTCGACATAGGCGTGTTGTGCATAACGACTGTGGCATAAGATTGACAGCTGTATAGCTGAATCAATCAGCCATGAGTGTTTGTATCCAGGCAGTAAGTGCCCGAGCCATGTTATCATATTAATTAGATGAATCATTCAGCAAAATGGACTGTTTTTCGTGCTCGATACGCTGATATATTATCAGATGAGCCTAATATGCCATATGCTGGCTTTAATCGATCGACTGAGATATTCTGATTTTTATCTTTGATCGATACGATGAAATGCTTACGAAGCCGACGTATTACTTTGTACGGGCCTTCGTATGGAGGTTGTAATCCTGTGCGGACTTTGTCTGTTCTCACGAACACAAACTCACATTTGTCCAAAGATTTGGGTATAAAAATGTTTTCTTGAGTAGTTTGTCGTGAGCTGGTTGGAATCAGATTTTGCATTGTGTGTCGAAGCTGATCGACGACTGTGTCATTATTTGTTTCTTGTGAAAGAGGGTTTTCGACAAAAAATTCCCCGGGAAGTTTGATTGTTTGTCCATAGACCATTTCCGCGGGTGA
The DNA here is from genome assembly GCA_963556175.1 of Tipula confusa. Lineage (NCBI taxonomy): Eukaryota > Metazoa > Arthropoda > Insecta > Diptera > Tipulidae > Tipula > Tipula confusa. The sequence goes on along the minus strand of CAUVYK010000356.1, from coordinate 30,861 downwards.
GCAATTTAGATCTTCTTTCACAGTTGCTCTTATCCCTAGTAGTATGATTGGGATTTCTTCACTCCAGTTGAGTGTGTTCCCTCGAGCCATTAGTGCAGCTTTTAGCTGACGATGGAAGCGTTCGACCATGCCATTGGCTTTTGGATTATAAGCCGTAGTGCGTATACGATGTGAGCCTAGGAGTTTTGTTAACTCAGTGAATAGCTTAGACTCAAACTGCGATCCCTGATCTGTTGTGATTGTGCTCGGGACGCCAAATCGTGATACATAATTGTGAACGAAAGTATTGGCTATGGTGGTTGCTGTCATGTTACTCATGCAGTAAGCTTCAGGCCATCGAGTGAAACGATCGACACATGTCAACAAATATGAATATCCATTAGAGGGTGGTAATGGTCCCACTATATCTATATGGATATGTTCGAATCGACCCGTTGGAATAGGAAATTGTCCAAGAGCCGATTTGGTGTGCCTTTGAACTTTAGCACGTTGGCAAGATAAGCAGTTTTGTGCCCAGTGGGTCACATCCTTGTTTATACTTGGCCAAAAGTAGCGAGCAGTAATCAATTTACGAGTTGCACGGATTCCCGGATGTGAGATACTGTGTAGTGTATCGAATACGTTACGACGTAGATCATCTGGTATGTATGGTTTGTTTGTGCCGGTGCTTGTCTCGCAGGTAATATCTAGGCCAGGCATTGCAAAAAGTTGTAGAGTCATGTTTTGATGACGAGGACGTCCGGAGCCAGAAAGTAAATTCTGAAGCTCTAAGTCCGCTTTTTGCGCCATTGCGATCTTATTGAGATCGTAGTAAGTATTAACTTGGGCCACTTCTGGTTTGTATTCGTCGGCTGGTGCCGGTATGTTTGTATTGTTTATTTCTTCCGATGTTCGGGAAAGAGTATCTGCGACTACATTGTCTGAGCCGGCCACATGCTGAATATCCGTGGTAAATTGACTAATAAAATCCAAGTGTCTCGACTGTCTTGGATTTCGTTCAGTTTTAGACTGAATTGCTCTTGTAAGTGGTTTATGGTCGGTGTAAATTGTGAATTCCCGACCCTCGACAAAATATCGGAAATGTTTAATTGCCTGATATATTGCGAGTAATTCTCGATCGAATGCTGAGTATTTGATTTCCGCGTCCGAGAGTTTTTTAGAATGAAATGCCAGTGGCTCCCAACATTTATTTCTGTACTGTTGTAGTACCGCGCCTACAGCAGTATTTGATGCATCGGTAGTGATGCTGAGCTTCGCATCGTTCATAGGATGGGCTAATACTGTCGCTGTGGCTAATTTTGTTTTCACCGACAAAAATGCATTTTGGCATTCGTCGGGCCAAGAAAAGTTCTTGGGTGTCTTCGGCTTTTTCACTAAAGCGGCCAATTGCGTATGTATTGGAGCTAGTGTTTCAGCGAGCTTCGGTATAAATCGGTGGTAATAGTTCACCATGCCGACAAAGCGTTGTATGCTTTTGACCGATGTTGGAGCTGGGAAATTTTTAATGGCATTCACTCGTTCCTCTGAAGGAAGAACACCATTTGATGTGATGGTGTGGCTAAGGAAGTCTAAGGTGGACGCACCGAACACACATTTTGCGGCTTTAATGTGTACATCAAACTCCACTAATTTTTTGAATAGTTTTTCTAAGTGCATTTTGTGCTGTTCCTCATCTTTAGATGCCACTAGAATATCGTCGATATAAACGAACACGAAGTCAAGTTCTCTGACGACTTCGTTCATGAAGCGTTGGAACGTTTGCGCTGCGTTCCGGAGACCGAATGGCATTCGTGTAAATTCGAAGAGGCCAAATGGAGTAGTGATAGCGGTCTTGTATACATCTTCATGAGCTACTGGTATGAGGTGATACGCTCTAACCAGATCTATCTTGGAGAATATTTTGCATCCATGCGCGTGCATAGAGAAGTTTTGAATGTGGGGAATCGGATATCGATCCGGTGTCGTAACTGTATTAAGTCTACGATAGTCCCCGCATGGTCTCCAATCGTGTTCTTTCTTTTTGACCATATGTAATGGACACGATACTGGAGATGATGATGGTTGGCAAATTCCCAATTCCACCATATGTTGAAATTCCGTGTATGCGGCTTTATGTCGCACGGGATCTAGTCTACGTGGTCTTGACACTGGCAAGTGGCCGGTAGTGACAATATGATGAACCACATTATGTCTGACTGGAATTTTGTAATTTGGCTCTGCTGATAAGGAGGGATACTTCTTAAGCAGATTGCCATAACCGTTGTCGACTGAAAAATGAATGGGTGTCGGTGTATTTACCTTCACCATAGTGGCATTGATTGACAGCTTTGTTGCTGAATCAACCAGCCTTTTATGTTTGAGGTCGACAAGGAGTCCAAATTTCGAAAGAAAGTCAGCGCCGATAATCGGGCGGTTCACTGATGCTAATACAAAAGCATGTGTGTATGAACGCCTTAATCCGATATCCACCTGGAGTAATTTTTCTCCGTAGGTGCTAATGGTTGAACCATTGGCTGCTGAAAGGACTAGATCTCTTGATTTTTCACTAAAGTAAAAACTATTAGCGAAGTAATGGACGGGTATTACTGAGAGGTCAGCGCCCGTGTCTATTAGAAAGGTAAGTTGGTTATTTGAATCGTAAACAAATAAACGTTTGGTCGAATTAGAGGTGTATGTGGTTGAAAATAGTTGGAAAGGTTGTCGGAGCTTGTGTGAGTTCTGGGAGGAGATGGATCTCAACTCTACCAGGTGGCTTACATGTTTTTTGTTCGTTGGGCAGGTTTCATTTCTACATCACTGCTCTCTGTGGGGTTCTTGCTGTTGTCGTTGACAAAGCTGCAAGGTTTGGTGCAGTGGAAGGCTCGGCTGCCGAACTTATTATGATAATTACACCAGTTACGGCTATACTGGGTGTTATTGTCTCGGCTCTGGTTCCTCGAGCGAGAGTTATTTCGAGACCATGCTCGATTCCGTGACTGTGAGCGTCCTCTTCTTTGTTGTGAACGCGACCGCTCGTTGATGCGCTGCGTCAGGCTATCCAGGCGAGCTTCAATGGTCGCTAGTCTTTGTTCGACTGTACCACCTCGTGATGTTGTTGGTTGGTGGAGTCTCACGTCATCGGTCGGATTGTTCGTCCTTTGCTTATCTCGTGATTGACGTGTCACTACCGAAATTGATTTTACTCCTGACATTGCCTCATAAAGTTTGTCCGCTGTTGCTGAAAGATCGTCGAGCGGCCGACCATCCGGTTGCGCAACCAGCGCGATACGGATGATCTCTGGCATTTTTCTCACCCACAGAGATTTTATCGTGTGTTCTGGAAATTGACTACCAGCCAGATACTTAATTTGGCGGAGGAGCT